>JAYESD010000009.1:168388534-168609336 GCA_036927565.1 Tuctoria greenei | reverse complement strand
TTAGGACAAGAATTTCAGTTCAAAATAAATTAGAATTTTTATTTTAAGTGACAGCAGGTATTGAGTAATTGGGCCGTTGCGTTGGGGACACAGCTCCATACAGATACTCTCTCCGTACTCGAATGTTTGTTGTTTGTTAGTTCAAAAATGAACCAACAAGCTACAAACATTTGGATACGTGGGAGTAGAAGTATGCTACTGTATTTGGCCCATCTGGATGGCAAGCCCAGCCCAACTCACTCAGCGTAACATGGGGCTATGTTCTTCCCTCCACTCCACATGCTCAATGACAAGAGTAACGCAAGTTCCTCCACGACGGGCTGAGATTACGTCCCGGTGGACTGGTGGTGGCGGCGGCGGCGGCGCAGCAGCGACGTGCAGCCGGAGCTGGTGGCGGCCAGTGTACATTGGGCACGGGCAACTATCGCGTGCTCTGTGACCTTGCTCGTCACCGCTTCGCGTTCGCGGTGCACCGCGCACGTCAGCGCGCGCACCGTCGTCGACTCCTCGCAGCAGGTTTCGCCTCACTTCTCCAAGTCCCCAACCTATTCTTCTTGCCCCACCCCTGCGCTCCACCACTCCCTCTCGATTGGCGCGTGGAGCGGATGCGCTTATCTGGACATCTGATGTCCCTGGCCATAGCCGGTAATGTTGCGCCAGATTTTGCCCAGACCCGTCTGTAAGCAGTACTGACTATGTATTCAAGAAGAAACACACCATATCCGTTGTGAACGTAGTCCTGCATGAGAACCTTGATTTGATTTTTATACCTTATATATGCAGAAGCCTTACCACGATTACAAAGTAGAAACCCACAGCGAAACGGAGTGGAAGTTGTTCCAACAACATACACATCCAGATGCAGTCTGATACAATCCACGCCTTCATTTATATACTTAATACCGTGTTCGTTCTTGCCACCTCCCGCCTTAGTTTATAGTTGCTTTTTGAGTTCATCTTACCCCCGTAACAAAGATAAAGGCACATACTTTGTCCTGACCTTCGTCGAAGGGGCAGAAGCAAGCAATACTCCATGATTTCTTGAATAAGTAGTAATGGAGTTTTAAGCTTGACCTTTCATACTATACGTTCTACAGGTACATAGGTGCTCCTAAATTCCAAGAGATCTCAGGGAATCTTTAACCCATTATTTGACAAATTTAACTTCTAGGTAAACTTCGGTTCCACAATAAAACCACTCAAGAATTTACATATGTTTTCCTTTAAGCACAATTTATGTCTGGTTCACTCAGGGTTGAATGAAATTTGCGGACAAATCCATCAGTGCACGCATCACTTCATACTGCAGTCCATCCCCCCTTGGCTTCCTTGTACATCTGATCAATGCGATCCTGCAAATGGTTTCATGCTTAATAATTTGCATGAATAAAGCTATGAACGTAATCATATTCTTGTTTAGATAAAGCACCAGAACAATTGCAAAGAAAAAGAAAAGATAAATCATCAGAACAGCATGGACTTATGTGGAGGATAAGCTTGTTCCCTCCAACCTTATAGTATTTGAGCAGCTGTGGTCTCTTAAGCTTAAAAGTTGGAGTGATCATATCCTTTTCTATGCTGAATGGCACTGGCTCCAAGTGAACTGCTTTCAGCATCTCAAAACCTCTCAGCTGCATCATGGCACAATATTGTTTTTATTTTTTTCTCTGTCCTGAAGATTTGTGCGTGAACGATGAAACTTGGTAACGAATGATAGATTGAGTGTCGATTGACTTACCCCAAGTTTCTTGCCAGTTTTGTTCAGCTCATCCAGAATGTAACCCCTTGCTTTCACATCCTTGCACAACTCTGCCAAGTCACCGGCCTTGTTATTGGCCGCTGCCCATTCCTCCAGAGCTTGCCTCTCAGGAACAACCACGGAAACAAGGAATGACTCGAAGCTGTTCCCATAGACCCAAACCTGATCCATAGAGGTTACCAAAGATAAGTTCACTCTGAGCATAATTATGTGTTCAGGACTTCAGGTATTCTGATTTAATTTTTGTCAGTTTTGATAACATACCGATGCAACGAGAGGTGACTGCATGTATGCACTTTCCACGACCTCAACTGCTACATACTCTCCCTGTGACAGCTTGAAGATGTTCTTCTTTCTGTCAATGATCTTCATTGTGCCATTAGGTTGCCACTCTCCAATATCACCTGCATACATAACGAATTTCGGACAAATTAGTCCATTTTCCATAGCAAACCATCAAGTTATAAGAAAGGGATAAGTAATACTGCACCTGTATGGAACCAGCCATCTGAGAACACTTCTTCAGTGAGGTCAGGGCGCTTGTAATAACCAGAGAACAAGGTGTGACCCCTCAAGCAGATCTCACCCCTTGGCATGTCTGACAAAGCATCATAACCCATTTCTGGGACAGACTCCAGTCGTGCCTCGATCGTTGTGACGGGAGGACCAACTGTTCCAATCATTGAGGAGACGTTGGCAATTGATGTGAAGCATCCTGAACAACTCTCTGTGAGCCCTGCATACCAAACGAGATAAGTAAGACTAGCAATCTGCTTATAAGGACCATACATGCAATACTGCTAGAGTATGATTCAGATTTCAAAGGGTTCTGATAAAGGTATACTGGTGGCTCATGGCCTTCCATAATAGTTTGTACGTGGATTCTGAATATCATACCATATCCTTGAACAAGAACACTGCCACTGGTTACTCGCATGAACTCTTCAACATGTCTTGGCAAAGGTGCTGCCCCTGCTAGCATGAGACGTATACGTCCTCCAAGCCCTTCCTTTATCTGTACCAGCAACAATATAAATGCTTCAGAAATATACTATGGAATATACAAGAAAGGTCCAAGACTGTTCCCTCACTTTGCTGAAAACTATCTTGTCAAAAAATGGTGATGCTTCATGCTGTCTCAGCCCGTTCCTCATATTGGAAAGTTTGCTGATGATAATTTGACAGTTGTAACTATACTTGAACTATAGACATGGAAGAGATAACGATTGTTTCTTTACTCAATCCTATGTCACTTACTAGTTGTAAGCATACTGAAACAGGTGTCTTGCTACCATGCCTCCAGACTGAATTTTCTGGTTGATACCTTCAATTCAAGAGACCCACCAATTATGATTTTTTGACGATGCAAGAAAAGATGTAGGAATTGAGAACATAATTATTCAGTTTTTTTTCATTAAACCTGTGTAGATACGATCGTAAACACGAGGAACACCACAAAATATTGTCGGTTTCATCACTTGCACATCCTCCATCAGATACCTAATGTCCTGTTAAACGAATTGACACTTCAGTTGGTAAAAGAGAACAGCTAACACAAATTATTTACAAGAAAATCACAGAATTTCATTTGTAACATGTAATTTGTACCCCTTGCCAGAATCCAATGGAGGCTCCTTTAGAGATGCAGTAGTTTGCAATTACTTGATCAAATATGTGAGCTAAAGGAAGGTAGGAAAAATATGAATCATCTTCAGCCACCTGCATGAATGTTGGTATTATCAGGCCAACATATCTTTCACTGGAGAAGAATGTGAATGAACAAAACATATCCAATTTTTCTGTCATTATTGATCACTGAAGCAAAATTATATTTGATACTATAATTAAAGAATTTCAAGAGCAGTATCACTAGTTTGATTACCCAATGTAACAGATATTTCTAAGGAAGCATTTTCCTACTCCAGTAGTTACTCCCACATGAGTATACACACGACGTAGGGGGTATCTCATATAATTAAAGGTATCTACTGTTATGAATAGGACTTGTATTATATTCTCGCCTTTGGCCCTCATAATAATACAAGTCCTATGTGATCATACTAGATTATCAAAGGCAACATGTCAGTTGGGTATGTGAGCATACATTAGGTGTGCATACTCATTTTTTATGTCAGTAACAATGTACAATTCTATATCACAATATGCTAAAAAGTACTGGTTGCTTCGTAATTTTTCGTGTGTTTCACTTTAGAGTATGTTAGAATGGACATGTAATACATCCTCAAAGTTGGAAATGAGTATGTACACATACCCAAGGTGGTCTTTTGAAGATGGGATGGGAGTAACTACGATTGGTACTAGAATGGATTTTTACCATATTTCTAATTCACTGTCAATAAAAAGAAAAGTAATGATAGTGCCTTACCACTTTATCTGTCTCTTCGAGAAGATGTTCTGTTGTTGAAACTCCAGCTACGATAGCTCTGTTTGTGATTATCACGCCCTTAGGATCTCCAGTCGTTCCACTAGTATACATGATCGTACAAATTTCATCCTTATGTTTCTTCGGTAGTTCCTCATATTGCTTTCCCTGTTCGGATAGAACATTCCGACATGTTACAACTGCTTGTAGTGAACTAGTGTAGTTCATCAGAAGTTTAGGTACTCTCTCATTCCTCAAAAGATTGTCACCTAAAGGTGACAATCTTTTGAGAAAGGAAGGATTACTTCTTAGGAGTTTTGGGTAAGAAATCAACCGACCATTGAATGAAACTCTTCCCATGAAAAGCAAGATACTCCCAGCTTTTGAGCTTCAGTTTTCAGCCCGCTTGTCACAACGCCAAAACTAACAATGGCTGGAGATGCACCATGTCAATGTCATAAATGAGTTATCTAAACTGCAGATAGCCAGGCTATGAGTTTGACGTCTGAAAAACTAACCTCTAAGGTGAGCTCTGCACTTTTGCACTGCAGCTAGTATCTGAAAACCAAATTTTAGGCACACATCAGGAGTCAGTCAAACTGATGAATAACACTGATCTTCACTACATTGATCTCAGCAAGTTCAGGCCCGGCTCTACTTTATTTGAGAAACAACAGATCACATGATTACATGAGATTTGACACAAGTGTAGCATTGCAGCAGACCTTTTAATTGTAAGGTGCAGAAGGTAATTATGTTGTTTCCAAGGAAATGAAAAATCTTTCTTATCTAAGAAAAGGAGCTAATAAATGTGTTGGCTTACTGATTTTATCTTGCTCTCCTGGACAAAGGCTAAGGATATCTCAGCATGGTCCAAGATGAATTCAACAGCATTTGCTCCTGCATCGTGTTACGCCTTAGCTGACAGTATCACAATACTACACTATCAAGAAACTATATGAAAGAGTAAAAAGAACCAAATGTTGCCAATTATCTACCTTCATTCTATTTATTTTCTACAGTTATTTGCTCTCAGATTTTCTTTTCCAAATCCATATCAATTCAAATATGAACTCTAAATCTGTCTACACACATTGGCATGTTAAGTTGTCCTATAGTGATTAGTGACTTAGTGAGTGACTGAGTGTATATGACACATGTAGAACATACCAAGGGTATCATACAGTGGCACGTAACATATTCCCTGACTGTTGCAAGCCTGCAGAAATAAAAGCAAAACAAATTTTAAGCTTAATAATATTATATTACTCTACAAAAACAATTCGGACAACCAAAAAAAAAAAACAAGTGAGGTCACCACCTGCATGGTCATAACCCATTCTGGACAGTTGGATCCATATATCCCACAGTGACCCCCCTAACAACAGATACATATCAAAATCGATCAATATATCAGAACTGAAGCTGAAATGCATTGCGAAGATCAAGAGAAATAAACAGCCACATCAACGTTGTTATTTGCTCACCGGATGAACACCGAAACTTCGGATGGCTGATCCGACCCTCAAGACCTTCTGGTACACTTCCTCATAGGTTTGCCACACGTAATCACCAGCCTAGTAAAAAATGGAATATTATCTCTCATAATAAAAATTCAGAACTTTGAGCGGTCAACATCAGAATTTTAGCCTCTCAGGATTTGAGTTTACCTTGCCATCTGTAACCTGGCGCCGGCCAAGCATTCTGTTCTGGGGGTACTTCTTGAATGCCCCGCTACAAAAACACCCACACAAAACATTTATCAAATTTCGTACAACAACATTACCTCAAAATCTCAGACTTACTTAATTGCTGAGCGCCAAAAGATTGGCTTCAACTTCAAGCATGAACAGAACACGAGCACCCATCACACAACGCTACGAATGGCAAGAAACGCGCCGGCAAGAAGGGATTCAAAGCATGAACAGACCTGAAGAAATCCCAGGGACACTGGATCTCCCGCGGCAGCTGCATGAGCCCGTCCTTGGCGTAGATGCTCCGGTACACGGGCCCGGCCGCCGGCCTTCCGCCGCCAGCCGGCGTCGGCTCCCCCACCTTCACGGTGAACGTCGACTCCGCCATCCTCTCCTCTGCAATGCTAGCTGGGACGTCGGTACAGCACAGGACGACGATGTGGATCTCCCTCTTCCCTCCTCCTCCTCCCTGCCGTGGTTTTCTTGAAGGTCCGGTGGGAAGCAGTTATGGCGGTGAGAAGGCTGGTTGGTGGGCAATTTAAAGCTCGTGTTACTACCGTGCCGGAGCTCAAACTCATCAGTGCTGAATTCGTGATACGTACTAGTATCACTGTTGCATTAGTTTTTCTAACGGAATACCAGTAGTGTAGTGTAGGTGGGCTTGACACTGTTACTATCCGATGCTATGCTAATTACGTTCATCCTGCACAACAACAACAGAAAAATCCAACCGCAACTTGCGGCAATTGAATTGAAGGCGCTTAGCGGATCCGACGACGCCTCAACGACTTTGGGCAGCATTTACGCTCGCAACTTTAAAACCGCTTTGATCAGTGCCGCCACGCACAGACGGTACAGTACAGGCTGCTCCTGCTGACCAGTTCACCAAACCGGGCGCACGTGAGGGGATTAAATAAATTAGGTACTGTTTCTTTTTAAAAAATTGTCGCTTTTGTAAGACCACACTAAAAAACTTTTAAAGCATACTCTATCATTTAAACCATACTCTATATATTCTATATTTTCATTATGCGTACTCACAAAAATTTGCAGCATGCTTTTCAGTATACTTTTTAGTATGTTTTACAGCGTACCACTACAGATGATCTAATTCATTTTTGATATATGATTGTAGTAAAATGAAAATGAGATAACTAAAAATCCGAAACTGCATCTGGCTTTTGCATCACGCGGATACTCCCTGACTACGGTTTTTTTCATAGGTAGTAGTATTGCATCTGGTCACGGGAATTAAAGGTAATGTGTGTAGAAAACATGATGAGAGATAGGGATGGAAATACATTAGGAAGACATAAACCTGAGAACGACATGCAATTATAATTAAATTGGAAAAACCTAAGAAGGCTAGGATTACGTCTAGTTTCAAATGGAGGGCGTACGAAAGAAAATTAGATACCTTTTTCTTTAGGGTCTATCTAAATTTCAGGTGTCTGAAATTTAAGAAAATTTCAGGCACAGGATAATTAATAACTTCACTAGTCACTAAATTTATAATTAATCCTTAATGTTATATGTTAATCAATTACAAATTTTTTATTTGATTGTTTTACAATTGATATAACTCTAGAAATTACGAATTAACAATTCAAAAGTAAAAAAATTACGTGCTGCCAAGCCTAAAAGTGCGGCTGTCACCTGATGATAAACACCGATTCAGGCGCCTGTAAAAGAGAATTTCTCTTTTCTTTATAGTAGTAAATTTTACTATGTCCATAGTATACGGTCTCTCTGAAGGAAAAAAATACTAACATTTTCAATTCGTAATGGTAGCGTCATGTAAAAACTAGATGGAGTGGTTTGTTTTGCTGGTTCAACGTACCTTAATTTTTTATCCCCACATTCTTGGCATGAGGGCAGCATATAAGTTCACCTGCCTAGCTCCCTAGCCACATTGCACCAACAAGAGCTAGCTTCTCATCTGGCGGCAGACACAAATGCCAAGTTTTTCGTACTGTTTCTGCCTAAAAAACTCGGTTCAAAACCAGTATATCTAAGAGACTCGATCGATTTCCGAAGCTCAGCTCGGTGCGTGAGGTGAGTGTAGTGTACTCGTAGTATGAACTGCTACCACCAGTACCAGGCTGCAACGTTCCACTGTGTTAGGCTATCCGCACTCATTACTCTATACTCTACTCTATACACTCACTACAGGAATCCCGATGATTTGCGACGGCCGAAGCCGTCGCAAATAAGCCAGATGCCGTCGCAAATAAGCTATTTGCGACGGCTTTCTTTATTTGCGACGGCCTCCGGCCGTCGCAAATATGTCGTCGCAAATAAGCTTATTTGCGACGGCCACCGTCGCAAATTCGGCTAGGGGAGGCCGTCGCAAGTTGTTGCTGCGGGCTGGTGGGACCCGCGGCCTTATTTGCGACGGCCGTGCCGTCGCAATTAAAGCTTATTTGCGACGGCCGGGCCGTCGCAATTAATATCTGCTATTTGCGACGGCTAGGCCGTCGCAAATAAGTTTAGAGGGCAGGGTCCACGTGTCCTCTTCCGGGCCCACGACTTTATTTGCGACGGCCTGGCCGTCGCAATTAAAGCTCACTTGCGACGGCCAGGCCGTCGCAAATAGCAGTGGCTTAATTGCGACGGCTAGGTACCTTATTTGCGACGGTACTGTATAAAAAGCCGTCGCAAATAAGGTTTTTTATTTTTTTTTTAAAACAGAAAACTCTAACCGGCTCGATGGCCAGATTCACAACACAATATACACAGCATACACAGCATACACAATATATACACAAAGATCATCACAATCACAAACTCAAATTCCGATACATCTCACATCGTCATCAACAAAGTAAATAAAAGGGCTCACTCGCCCATCTAACCTCCGAAGCCACCTCCGAAGTCGAAGTCGTCGTCGTCGCGCCTCAATCCAGGCGGCGGTAGCGAAGGCGACGGCGTTTGTGCAGCCGTCGCGGATCCCTGCAATTAATAAAACTTAGAGTTAGAATATATGCATCAACATCTCTCTCCCTCCCTCTCCCTCTATCTTCATCTAGATCACCCTCTCTTCCTCTCTCTTTTCATTTCTCTATTTGTCTCTCACTCTATCTTTCTTGCTCACTCTATCTCTCTATTGCTATCCTTTTCCCTCTATCTTCCTCCCTCTATCTCCATCTACATCTCCCTCCCTCTATCTTCCCCTCTCTCTATCTCCATCTACATCTTACTCTCTCTTCATTCCCATCCTACTCTATCTATCTTTCACTCTTTCTTCTGTCTCCCTTTCTTCTATCTCTTTCTTTCTTCTATCTCAATCATTTTCTTCTATCTAACTATCTCTCTCTTTCATCTATCTCAATCTTATTACGCTGGAGAAGAAGGATTACATAGAGACTTACCTGACCCGCTGAAGAAGGATCGCCTGGGAGGACCGGTGGTAGTACCGGTAGCTGGATTCCCAGACCCTGCGCCCGAGCGATGGCCTGTCATTGCAAACATTAAATGCTACCTATTAGTAAGTCATTTAAGCTGAATTAATAAGAATTTTAATTTTTAGATTGTTACCTCCATTGCTTCCCGCATCTGCGCCAACGCTGCTGCCTGGGTTTGGATCGTGGCCTCCATCGCCCTCCTTTCCTCCTCATGTCGCCTTTCATTTTCTTCTACAGTTTCTCGGAGGGACTGCATCTCAATGTCCCTCTGCGAGCGGCGACCTCCCGTACCCGAAGCCTGCGTGGAGCTGCCTCTCGCAGGTCTACCCGCCCTCGAGTCGACAACTCCGTCGAATATGGCGAGCCTATAAAAAAAGAGAGTCAGTAATATGAAATTAAAATATCTTGAATACTTTGAATTGAAAACGATAAAATGACTTGCAAACTCACCTTTCGTGTGCTTTTCCACCACCGGTTGCATACGCGGCTTGAGGATCGATCGGTTGACGTTCCCAATCGAAATCCTGGCCGTGTATCTTCCTAGCCTCCTCCCCGTACTTAGCCTGCAAAACAATAAAATCGTGTAAGTTCAACAATCTATATAGTTATATGTAATATGAATGGTTTCTAAACTTACCAACCGCTCGGCTGCAGCCTGACTGCACCCCGTCGGCTGAGAAGGGTCCCTGTGACCTCTCTTCCAAACCTCAGCAGGGGTGGGCGGCACCCCCGTCTCGCGCTCCTGTCAATACATGTTAGTACGAACAATATATTATTAATATATAAACATAAGTTACACACACTTACCATGCGTTTAGCTAAACGCAAGTGGTTATCTTGCCCGTGTCTGCTCTTCCCCTCCACCCCTCTGCAGTCTCGAGCCTTCCCGGACTTAGCTTTAAACTCGTCGCTAGCCCAGTAGCGACAAAGGGCCCGAAATGCATCGTTCCGACCCTGCAACCAGCTCACGTGGCCCTGCACATAGTTGAAAGTCGTTAAAAGTACCATCGAGGACATTATCAGAAAAAAATACTTACTACACTCCACGTACCTGCGCGTACTCCTCCTCCGTCAGGTGCCTCTCGCTCTCCTGCCGGAAGTGTAACACGTGCTGCTGGTTCGCCTTCAAGTGCTCATTAATAATTTGAACACGGGCGTTCGACAAAGCTTGTCGAAGCGCCTTGGCAGCGTTGAAGTGAAACACTCGCCTCGCATCCTCAAACATGCGATGGTCGTCCGGGTCCTCTAAAATATATCTTGCCTGCGATAAAGAATATATTGAAGAGATGTGCACTAAAAGAGTTTAATAGTTGTAACTTAGAAACTTTTTTACATACTTACCATAAAATCGGCCCATACGGCCTCCTGAAGGTTGCCGTGCTCCTGGTGATGGACACGTGCGTAGTCCTCCCACGAAAGAGCAGGCACTCCGTCGATGACCCCGGGATAGTGCAAACGCACTATGGACCCGAGGACACCGTTCACCGGTCTCTGGTGTTTCTCACCGGTGAAAGACAAGTCGTCCCAACTCCTGTAAGATATTTATTCATTCATTCATTACTTAAGTAATCAAAAGAAACTAAAATTGAAAACTATAATTTTTATTACCTGTCTCCGACTGGACGAATCACGATCCTCTGTGAAGGGACCGCGGGAGGACTGACAAAGTGAGTCCTCCTCGTCCTCCGCGTCTGCTGGGGCGCCACGTCAGGTGACCCAGACGGCTCCTCACCAGCCGAGTCAAAGGCCTCAGGAACAAAGTCATCGCCAGCCGGGAGCTGGCTGGCCGAGGGCTGACTCGCCGAGGGCTGCCTCGCCGAGTGCTGGCTGGCCGAGGGCTGCCTCGCCGAAGGCTGGCTCACCGAAGGCGCCGCAGCCTCTGAGTCAGCCGGTGAGGACTACAACATTCAAATGATTCATAAGTAAGTTTAATGTGAATTTGAATTTAAAGAATTTGTCAAAAACGAGTGACATTTACCTGTGACGAAGCTCTAGAGCTGGTCTGAACGTGCCCCAGCAGCTGAGAGCGTCTGCTGCCAGTCGACGAGGCACCAACGAAAGCGTCCTCGGGTCTAGAGGGGTAGAACCCCCTCGTCGGTGGCACCTTCTTACCCTTCTTTGACGCCATCCTATTGTAATTAGATAATTAGTAAATATGCAAATAAAATATATAAAATTCATGTTACTATCTTCAAGAAAACATTACTTGTAGTCACTTTCAAAATTCATCAACATCATTGTCATGTGTCTGTGCCCTACTCCTTAAACCAGCCCAACGATCTTCCATCGTGGCCTGTTCTAATTTTCGTTTTCGTGTATCATCTGCCTCTACATCTTCAACGTCTTCAACATCTCCAACTAATTGATCGAGTCCTGCACCAAGCTCGACGATAAAAGTGTCTGGCAACTCTTCTTCTTGGTACACTTCTTCAACGTCTTCGCTATCATGGTAACCATCATCCCCAGGAGTATATAGCCGCTCACGAGGATTCACCTTATATACCACCCACCAAGCACTGAGCTTCGTGCATGGATAAGGTAGATAATACACTTGTTCAACTTGATGCGCAAGAACAAATGTATCGTAACCCCGTAGTCGGTCCTTATGTTTCACTTCCACCATTCCAAATTGGTTTTCTCGAGTTCCATGAGTACGATCAAACCAGTCACAGTCAAAGAAGACAACTCGAAGGGTCTTATTTCCGGTAAAAGTAAATTCAAGGATTTTATTAATGATACCATAATAATCGGTTAAATTCCCTTGAGTGTCCATTGCTCTCGTCACAACACCGGAATTTGATGTTGCCGCAAGAGGACGATGAGCTTCAAAATGAGTTGTACGGAATCGGAAGCCATTTACGTCATATCGACCATAGCTTCTAACATTCACCAATCCATAAGATAGCTGCCGCAAATCTTCATGGACACTGTGAGTCCGACACTGTTATAAAAGACGAGAGAATATTATATAATACTTCTTTAATAATAGTAATTTATAATACATAGAAGACGAGAGAATATTACATATTCTCGAAACCAAGATAGAAAACTCTGTCCCCCATTTATTCCTTCCTTTCGCATCGCTTCTACTTGTTTGGCCGTAGGTTGATGCCTATGTGGCCAATATTGTCTGTGGAACTCGCTGAACATGAAAAAACATCTTTTAGAGTACATGTGTAGCAAAATATGTAGATTAGCATAAACATAGGAGAAACACTTACTCGAAGTATTCCTGCATGCCTTCTATATTTGCGTACATGTAGAGTAAAGCAACAGTCCTTTCCTGTTCGGATAGCACGTAGGTCGTGTAGCTACCAACGGTGGTGCCTCTCGTTTGAAAAATGGAAAGGTCGCTTAGAGGGGGTGTTTCGTCCACATTGTACCGCATAGCCGAAGTATTGATATTGTTTTCTTCCGCAAAGTAGACACTTGAAAAGTATCCAACTTCTTTAAGAGCATATGCTTCAGCGATGCACCCTTCCACCCTTGCCCTGTTGCCAACCATTGGTTTCAGATATCGTAGCGCTCTTTCAATGTGATACATCCACCTATATTGCACAGGACCGCCAACTTTAGCTTCGAATGGAAGATGGATAAGCAGATGTTGCATTGGATTGAAGAAACCCGGTGGAAAAATTTTTTCCATCTTACATAAAAGTATGGGTATCTCCTTCTCTAACTTATCCATCATCCCGATCTTGATTTCTTTAGCACAAAGCTGTCTATAGAAATAGCTGAGCTCGGCTAAAACCTTCCACACCGCATCATCTAGATAGCCTCGGAACATAACAGGTAGGAGTCTTTCCATTATAATGTGATAATCATGACTCTTCAACCCAGTGAGGTTTCCTGTGTTAACATTTACGGCTCGTTTCAGGCTAGCTGCGTAACCATCTGGGAATTTCAAAGTTTTCATCCATTTCATAACTTCTTTCTTTTCTTTCGATCGAAGACAGAAAGAAGCACGTGGCTTTCCACCACTTTCAGATATTTCAAGAGTTGGACGATGACAAATGTCTGCCAAATCTAGTCTAGCTTTATAATTGTCTTTCGTTTTGCCAGGCATATCCATGCAAGTGCTTATGATACTTTCGCTCATATTACGCTCCTGATGCATGACATCAATGTTGTGCATTAGAATCAACGACTTCACATATGGTAGCTCCCAAAGTCCACATATGTGAGTCCAATTGTGTTCCTCTCCATAACCTACGAAATATCCAGGACGACCTTCATCAGGCACCAGTTTGTCCAACATATCAGAAATTTCTGACCCGTTGAGACGCTTCGGTGGTCCTTTAGTGACAACAGTGTTCTTTCGAAAGACATGCCTCTGCTGCCTAAATATATGATTCGAGGGCAGCCAACGTCTGTGACAATCGAAATAAGATATTTTGCCTCCATGAGTTAGTCGAAAGCAATCCGTGTCTGAAGCACATATCGGACACGTCAGACGACCGTGAGTGCTCCATCCGGAAAACATGCCGTATGCCGGCAAATCATGGACGGACCACAAATAAGCAGCTCGAAGGTTGAATTTCTGCTTCTTGTAACTGTCGTACGCTTCGACTCCTGTCCACAAGACTTTCAATTCTTCGATCAGCGGTTTTAACATCACGTTGAGACGTGACCCGGGATGATCAGGTCCAGGTACAATGAGGCTGAGAAACATGAACTCGTTCCTCGTACAAAAAGCAGGTGGCAGGTTGTACGGAATGACAAAGACAGGCCAACATGAGTATGGAGCGGCATTCGTACTGAACGGTGAAAATCCGTCTGTCGCTAATCCGATGCGAACATTCCTCGCATCACGAGAAAAGTCTGGATCGAAACGGTCTAGCGCCTTCCATGCATCACCGTCGGACGGATGCGTCAAGAATTCTTTGTTCTCACGTTTACCTTCTTTGTGCCATCTCATGTGTCTTGCGGTTCTTTTTGAAAGAAACATCCGCTTCAACCGAGGTGTCACAGGCAAGTAACGAAGCTGCTTATGTGCGACATCTGTCATCACATTATCGCCATCGTCATTAACAACTTCGACATACCTCGATTTACCACATTTCAAGCACATCTTCTCATTGGCGTGCTCTTTCCAGAATAGCATGCAGTTGTCTGGGCACACATCAATTTTCTCATACTTCATACCGAGACCAGATATCTTGATCTTTGACTGATACATATCTGGTGGCGCTTTGTGAGGTCGTGGAAGGATATCGCAGATCAATTTCATGAGATCATTGTAGCAGTTGATGGAAAAAAAGTACTTGGACTTAATTGCCATAAATCTGGTCAAGAAAGCAAGTACGGTCACATCCGTATGTTCATGCAACGGCTCTTGTGATTTCTTCAGCTCCTCGAAGAACTTCTCTGCCTCATTTGTAAGAGGATCCTCCACTTCAAGAGCTTCTAACATCTCATCCATCCTATCAACCTCTGTTATATCATCATCCTCATCCACTTCGGCTATGACTCGAGAATTAGTCTCGCCGTGGAAGGTCCACACTTCATATTGTGGAGTGAAACCGTTTCGACATAAGTGAAACGAAAGCTCCAATCTTCTCAAAAACTTAGTGTTTCGGCATTTTGTACATGGGCACCGCACCATATCTTCCGTTGACAACGAAAATGCTCGATCCAAAAATTGATCTAACTTGATAAACCACTCATCGGAGTGACCACCATTTCTGCTCTTCCAGCCAGTATACATCCAACTGCGGTCTTCACCCATTTTTGACTCTGCAGTTTAATGCGAAAGAAATTGTCGTTAATGTATTGTTGTGTTATGTCACGGCCCTACAACCTAGGCAGATAGATCCTAAACCCACCCAAGAGTGACCGAGCGGAGCGTGCTCATGACGAGACGCGTGATCCGGATTCGAACGAAATTTCGGCAGCATAACCCCGCTGTTCTCCACTGCACGCCCGAAAATGGTGCAGCAGAGAACAACAGGGTTACGCCACCGAAATCTCGTCCAAATCCGGACCCGCGTCTCGTCACAAGCCACGCCCCCTCGGTCACTCCGAGGCTGTCCAAAAAGGGACAATTCCGAACCTGCACGTCTCACATGCCAATGGCATGTGAGACGTGCCGATCCGAAACGGGTAATCAATTGCTATAGGTTACGTTGCTCATGTTCATTTTCAGGTCATTTACGAATGAGGAAAGAGAACGAGAGTGAGGAGAAAAGTGGGTCAGAGTTGAAAGTTTCATAGTCAGGGCCGTCCTCCGCTGCCGGCCTCTCCTCCGCTGTCATGCTCGCCGCAGGCGATATGGCGTAGAATATCTCCTCTCTCTTTTGATATTTCTTCTGATACATTATCGTTTTAACCCGCTTATATATATATATATATATTTATATTTATATTTATATATTTATATATATAAAGAATATTGAACATGCTAAAAGAAACATAACAATTAATCAAAATTTGAACATTTAATAACTTAATTCAATAACGATAAGCAGCAATGAACATAAACATTAAGAATAATAAAGCAAAACATAAGCATGCTTAACATCTACATAATCAATAACATTATCAACAAATTTGCATAACCAACATCATTAACAACTAAGCATAATTAACATCAAGATCGAGCAACAATTTCTACTCATTCGAAGATTCGAATCCATGTCACTTTCACAAATTGGTGTATCCCCTCTACGACCAGCACACCATTTGTGCACCATATTCGGCCCTTTTTAATTAGTTTACAATCTTATTTGCATCACTCAAATTGCTAATTGCTACAATCCATATTAACAACTATACAAGCTATTCTAAGCTACTATAGTTAATTGCTACTACCTCTTAACAAAATTGCTAGCTACATCTGAAAAAAAAAACCCTAAAACAGGGGGGAGTAGCACTGACCTCAAGATCGGGGCGCGGCGGTCCGGTCGGGGAGCAGCGGTCCGGGCCGGCAGCGGCGACGCCGGTGGCGCGGCGGGCCGGAGGCGGAGGCGACGCCGGTGGGGGCCGAGGGCGGCGGGCGCAGAGGCGGGGGCGCGGCGGCGATGGCGGGGCGGCGGTGGAGCCGGGTCGGGGGGGGGGGGGCCGGGGGCGCGGCGGGGGGGGGGCCGGCGGGCCGGGGGGCGCGGCGGCGGGGGCCGGCGGGCCGGGGGCGCGGCGGCGGGGGCCGGCGGGCGCGGCGGCGGGGGCCGGCGGGCCGGGGGCGCGGCGGCGGGGGCCGGCGGGCCGGGGGCGCGGCGGCGGTGGCGGGGGCGCGGAGGCGGGGCCGAGGGCGGCGGGCCGGCGGCGGAGCCGGGGGGCGCGGCGGCGGGAGCGCGGCGCGGCGGCGGGGGCGCGGCGCGGCGGCGGGGGGCGCGGCGGCGGTGGCGGGGGGCGCGGCGGCGGCGTGTTGAGGAAAATGAAGGGTCGGGGTGGAGCTTCCCGATATAAGACTTAATTTGCGACGGCCTTGTTAATTGCGACGGCTCGGACTTACGGCCGTCGCAATTAAATCCTATTTGCGACGGCCTTTTAACTGGCCGTCGCAAATAAGGGTTTATTTGCGACGGCTGCGTTATTTGCGACGGTCCTAGGGTTTGCCGTCGCAAATAAGCCCTTATTTGCGACGGCCGGCCCGAAGGCCGTCGCAAATAAGTTATGATTTGCGACGGCCACCTTATTTGCGACGGCCAGAGGCGGGCCGTCGCAATTTAAATTATTTGCGACGGCTGGCCGTCGCAAATAAAGTCGGCCGTCGCAAATGATCGCTTTTCCTGTAGTGACTATTCTCCTTCTACTTTTACAGCATTTACTTTAAATTTACACTACCCAGTATTCTTTACAGTACCACCGGTGTGGGTGGTCTTACACAAGTTGCGACCTTTACACACGCGCGCGCGCGATTTTGATTGCAGATGCCAACTCTTCTCTGACTTTGTTGGATCGTGCCGTCCCCGTGCTTGTACGTACGTGTAGTACTGTTACTGTACTACGAGATAAACGTTGACTTCTTGCGTTGCGACTTTAGTTTAGTTACGCACACACCATTTCGTCATTCGCAGATGATTATTCGCCTGCCTTTTAATTTCGTTGTCGTCGTCACGAGCTAGTACGTACGTTCGTGAATCGTGATGCATGCGACTGATCGATGGCTAGTCAGTCAGTTCGTGAATCGTGATGCGACTGATCGATGGCTCGTCATGGCATGCATGGTATGGTTAGCATAGCAACAAGTATATGCATCTGTCCGTCCAGTGCATCTGCATGCATGTCCGGTAGTGCATGCCACTTTGAAAGCTGCGTCGGTTACGCACGGGAAAGAAATTTTATGCAGCACTGCTGCAAATCAGATCCCCTACAGCACCTTTCCGATCTTTGACACGTGTCCCCTGTCCGGATTTCAAAGCAACAGAGGCACAGCTCTGGATCGAGTCCCGCAAACTAACGCGAGCGTTTGTTTCCCGCGGCTCCGCTCTATGCTCGGCTGGGCTCCGCCATCCCCGCTCGCCGTGGCCCGCCGGCGCAGCGGCATCCGCAGATGCAAATCCCCTGATAACGTTGCCGCGGACGCGGACCTCGCATCGGTTTCGGGCCGCGCGACACAAGGGGCCGTCCACTTCGTGCTTCCCTCCGCCATGAATCCAAAAGCTGCTCCTGAGTCCCATCAAGCCAAGCTCAAGTTCGAGGAGGGTCTCGCCGTCATCGAATACAACCTCTGACTGTCCTTAGACCATCCGCAGTGATGTACTGTAAAGCATACTGGATACACTGTTTTGCTGTGTAATTTAGAGTATATACTGTAAAAACTGAAGGAGAATAGTGTATAGAGTATGCTTTAGAGTACGCTGGTGCGGATAGTCTTACCACCTCCGTCAGAGCTGTCCTGTTATTGTTGTCGACAATGATGCGAAAGCTCACTGCCCATACAGAGAGATGGTCCGCGTTGTTCCAGCCGAGCCCCTCGTCTGGCTTGCTCGTTTGGATGAGCCGAAGGCTAGATAGAAATAGGAGATCTGGGTTCTGGTGCTTTGTAATTGTGCTATGACCACGTGGCGTAAATCGAGCAGTGCTGCACGGTGTTTTATTTGCAGCACTGCTGCAGAGAATTTTTTTCCTACGCACGTACAGCACGGGGAGAGAAGGTATCAAGGAAGGAGAAAAAACCATTCAATTTACACATGGATTTTTAGTTCGAAGGACCCAATTAAGGAGTGTTTAATCTAACGCTTACTCTCTTCTTCCCATAATAATTGTCGTTTTAGACAAGATTTTTAGTTTAAAATAAACTAGAAATCTTGCCCAAAACGCCAATTATTATGAGAAGGAGGGAGCATTACGATTATTTCTGTTTTGTTTTGCGTCTCTGATTCATGCATAGTTCTCCAAAAACACTACAAGAATATCGATCACTTACGTCGGTCAGGGCCGACGTAAGTAAGGCATAAACCGACGTAACTAACTTAATTACGTTGGTTTTCCTTTAATTACATCGGCGACAGGCCGACGTAGCGGTTTGGACGTAATTAAGTAACTTACGTCGGTACGTCGGTCTGCAGAAGCCGACGTAAGTAACTTACTTACGTCGGTCCCTTTACTTACGTCGGCGAGCCGACGTAATTTATTGAACTTACGTCGGCTACCAGGCACCGACGTAAGTTACTTACTTCTTACGTCGGCCGGCCCACGTAAGTTGGTCTGGCCGACGTAAGTGATCGATATTCCTGTAGTGAAATACTGGCTCAGACGACGCTAGCTTGTCACAAAAAAGAACGTTCTGATTTTCATTTCATGGTCCAAAACTGGACCCAATTAAGATCACCTTGCTAAGTACTTCATCTCAAAAAAGATGATGTTTTTGAACTAATTGTAGTTCAAAAAACGTCACTATTTTTTAGATGGAGGGAGTACTAATGTACAGAACATGACTCAAGGCTTGTTATCATTTTATGCAGCTCTTGCATCATCAAAGCTCGACCAATGTGCCTATGCCAAGTGCGCACACGGTCCCCATCAATGCCCAAGAAATCAGGAGGGGAGAAACGGACAAGGCGCACGCAATTACTCGGTTCATGAGCGCCACATCAAAAAGACGAAGCCAACCAGCTCACTCCTACCGATCGACCGAGCTAGCAGAGGCATGCCCGCGTCAACCCTTTCGCTCACTAGATAGAGAGAGACAGAGAGATGATGATGATGATGGAAACTAAAGCAGCAAGAAAAGATCACAGGAGGAGGTGATCGTTCATGTGATCACTCATCAAGAGCAGGCATGCACCTGGCTGACTTTTGCACTGCAAAGCAAAAGAGCACGCAGCATGCACTACAGGGAAGAGTGCGTGAGTGGCTCACAGGCTAGGGCTCAATTATGAGGTCATGCAGTATATAAGCATTCACATGCAGCTAACCTGGTGCTGCACTGCATGCCGTCTTAGCTGGAATAAAAGGAGGGAGAAGGGCGAGAGAAGCTTTCACATTTCAGAGAGAGGGCATGATGGCTGCGTAGGCAGCAGCAGCCAGTGCTATATATCTTGACCCTGATCCTCCTGTACTACATAAGATAACTAGCTATAGGCCTAGCTAGGTGTACATATAGGTGTATCTGAGGTAGGCCGCAGAGATCGATCGACAGTCATGGGGAGGCCTCCGTGCTGCGACAACGGCGGCGTCGGCGTCAAGAAAGGGCCATGGACGCCGGAGGAGGACATCGTCCTCGTCTCCTACGTCCAGCAGCACGGCCCCGGGAACTGGCGCTCCGTGCCCGAGAACACCGGTACTGAGCTAGCTCCCATGCCGTAATTCGTGTCATCATCGTTTAATTAATTCTATCTCGCTGTGCATGGTTGATGTTTGCTGATGAGGAACAATGCATATGCATGTGTTCGCATTCTCAGGGTTGATGAGGTGCAGCAAGAGCTGCAGGCTGCGGTGGACCAACTACCTAAGGCCCGGGATCAAGCGCGGGAACTTCACCCCTCATGAGGAAGGCATCATCATCCACCTTCAGGCATTGCTTGGAAACAAGTAATATTTGCCATTCATGCTAATTAAACCTCAGCATATGTTAAGATTGTTGGTACAAGTGCCATATAAGCACAAATACTGAAATACATTAATACGGTCTAGTATAGATGTACATACTTTCTAAACCTATAAACTCTATGCCCTTCATAGTTCATAACAGTAATTGAACTTTGTTTTGATGCAAGTCCGAGCATGGAATAAATTAGATCAAGGAAATTCTGCTTAACTTTGTAACTTTATCATCGATCTATGGCTAGCTTCAACAATCGAATCTTCCATATGCTCCTGCCATGCTCCTAATTTGGTGCCTAATATCTTGCGCGCGCATCCATGCATGCAGATGGGCAGCCATAGCCTCTTACCTACCTCAGAGAACAGACAATGACATCAAGAACTACTGGAACACACACCTAAAGAAGAAGGTGAAGAGGCTGCACACACAGCCAACAACAGACTCCTCCCAAACCATTGCCTCCGCCAACGTAGCAGGATGCAGTCCGACAAACTACTACAGCCCTAGCAGCAGCCAACAACACAACCTACAAGGCATGCAACAAACCATGAACTCTTACTCCAACACTGCATACGGCGGCTGTGCACCAAGCGGTAAGGCTACTACGGCTACTTCCGTTTCCGATCAGCTGGTTCAGACATGGGCGACGATGAGGCCATCACCAGCAGCAACAGCTAATAACTACCAGATCATGCAAGAGTACCAAGAAGAAGACCAAGCAGCAGCCGCAGTCGTCGTTTGCAAGGACCAGCAAACTGTGTTCAACGATGACAACAAGTCTTCTTCGTCGTCAGGGATGGTAGCGGCGGCGCCAGTGACGATGATGGGTTCGAGCACCGCCACTTTCTCGCTGCTCGAGGACTGGCTGCTCGACGACATGCCGGGGCAGGCCGCCATGGATGGGTCGTTCATGGGTATCTCCGGCGGCTGCTGTGCAGATCCAATCATGTTCTAGTCGCGCTATTATATCCTGGCTATATATTAGGTTTCTGGAAGAGTTTTCACATGTACTGTTGGTTGTTGATCTGATGATATAGATCGAGTTGATCTTATGTTGCTGGTAATAAGCCGTATGTTTCATCGGGAAGAAAAATCCTGGAGATGATCAAGTTAATTTGGAGAAATTATTAGTGCTGCGCGTGATATAATAAGTGGTTTAAACTTATTGTTCATTTCTTTGCTTTGATAATATATGAGGTGATGTATATCTTGTAAGGTGTTTTACTATGCAATATATGTGCGGTTTATGTGTTCAATGAGTGATAACTTTGAGATATTTCTATATTATTCAGTTTTGGGAGAAAAAAAATGCAATTTTGTAGGGAACCCAGATTCTCTTCTCAATAACAGATTTGGGAAGAACACTTGCAGTTTCAAAAATATTGTACACGCATATCCCTAGCCCAGCAATATTACATCATTGCACAAAAGGCAATGGCATCTATCCTAATTACATATATCATTCGAGGATGAGGATCAACTACGCTGGACTGGTCTTTCTCTAAATGTGTCAGCTTCATCAAAACCCTTGAAGATCAAGACAGATGCTTGTTAACCTGCCACTCACAACTCATCAACGTTTGTGCGGAATATATAGTCCTCGCCCTCGAGTTCTTCATGGAACATGTTGATTCTTGGAGCAACAGACAATGTATTTTGACAACTATCGGCCTCCAGTGACCGCTTACCCTAAAAATTAGGGGAAGGAAAACTATTAAGATCGCTTTTCGGTAAGGGCAAAGCTTAGGTAGAACAACTGTACAACTCCAGCAATGGGTCAAAAATTCAATGATAGAACTATAATTTCTATTAGCCTACCCAACATGGAACTACATGGCTTTGTTGTTGTGATTTATAATTTATATGTAAACCTTTTAAGTTTTAATCAAATTGATGAGCTTGAGTAAAGCAATGTAAGGGTCCATAATTAACCTTCTTAAGAGTGTAGAAGAAATAATGGAAGCCATCCCCAAAGGTACTGTACTCAACCGACCATGTAAACTGAGGAGCTTCAAAGAATCGACGTCGAAAGTGTGGCTGCAATAGGAAAAATAATTTATAGGATGATTAATATATAATGGATAAGAATGAGATATAACTTCGGCCTTTAAGTTCGATCATCCTTTTTACTTTCTTTAATCCTCTGAACAACAAACTTACTGTTTCACCTTCCAATAGTAACGGTGAGATATTTCTAAGAGAAAATCAGTTTGTTTTTAAAAGGAATCCTTTGCAATGCACAAATTTATTGTGGCAGCAAGATAAATGAAATATCCTCAGACCACAGCAAGAGGGACAAAATATAAAAAACTGACAATAAGATTGCTCATTATTGAAGACCATTGAAGGTACATCAGACAATGAGAATCTCCTACCTGTCCAAAGGCAACTGATACAAATATGCCTTCTGGCTTCAAAACCCTGTGGATGCCTTCGAGCATCTTCATCACATTATTTACTGTTGTAGGATTCGGGTTCCATGGATCACCACTGTCCACACACAATACATCCTGTAAGAAAGGATGTTCCTTTATCAAGTCTAACAAACAAGTAAAAATATCAGGTGAAAACATAACAACACTAGCTGTTAGAATGAACAGAATGCATCATGATAATGATTCTTAACTTTTGACATGAATGGCAGGCTCAGTCGTTTCCCTGCATGTATATGTTAACTCCAGCAGCAACTAAGTTAAGAAAACTAAGTGGCATTCATAACAAAATTATAATTTCATCCACCAGTGCAGTGCAGCCAAGGGAAACAAGAGCTAATAGACTGGTGAGCAACGGCTGAATTGACACTTGTAGGGAAGAAAGATGAAACGAACTAACTAGCATGCCTACCATGGTGCTCTTCTCTATGACCAAATCAAAGCTCTCACTCTCGAATGGCAGGTCGAGCACGTCGGCCACCACTACCTCCACTCCTGCAAGCAGCAAAATCCAACATGTTCTCACAAAAGGAAAAAATAGTGCCCACCACTGCTATTGACAAAGGCTTGGTTGTTGTTGTTGCTGCTGCTGTCCCACTAGTAGTATTGACCACGCAACAAGCATAAAGCACATTCCTTTTCATCAGAACGGAATGGCATGGCAAGCTGAGCGAATTTTTCAAAACCAGGTGAAAAATTTACCGTGGGTGCCCTGGGCCGCCAGGCGGTCGCGCATCCGCTGGACGGCGACGGGGGAGAGGTCGACGCAGGTGATCCCCCCTGCTACGCCCTCCCGCAGCAGCTCCTCCCCGAGCCGCGAGTTGCCGCACCCGACCTCGAGGACCTGCCACGCAGCACAACCAAAGAAGCTAAGGAGAGCTCCTTCACTACCGCACACGCAGCAAGGGAGAGTAGGGAATGGAGAGAGGAAGAGGACGGACCGAGAGGGATGGGGAGAGGAGCGGGGCGAGGAGGTGGCGGAAGTGGGAGAAGCCCTTGAGCCACTCGTAGTGCTCCTCCTTCCCGAACCGCTCGTCCCTGTGTCAGCCAGCCCGTGCCGTGTCAGACTGCCGCGCCATCAATCCTTGGTGGAGCAGTCAGAGGAGAGAGAGGAAGAGCACGAGGACGCACCAGTAGGTGGGGTCGAGGTAGGCGGTGGCGTTCGGCGGGGCAACGTCGTCGTCGATGGCCATCGCCAGCGGCGGCGGCGCAGGTGGTCTGGTTCTCGGAACGGGGGTTCGGACCCGTTGAACCCTAGAGTTGTCGTGGCCGTCGGATCTGACATTAGACTGGGGATTGAGTTGATCGCGGAAGAGAAAAAAAAATAAAGGGCGGGGGGCAAAAATAAATATTCCATTACCGGGATTTGAACCCGGGTCGCCTGGGTGAAAGCCAGGTATCCTAACCGGACTAGACGATAATGGATTGGTGGTGAGAACCAGCAATAGATGAAATTGTCTCAATGAGACTGAGGAAAAACACACTATAATTCAAAAATAAACTACAAAGCAACAAGTTGAACTTGGCAGCACCGAACTTGAGCCGATCAAGCCACATCAGGAAAGCCCGAACATTCTTCCATCTACATAACAGCAGGCGTGTCTGCGTGCACCACCTCCTGCAGTATTAGAAAAACCAGCATGTTGGTCATCTTTACGTAAGACTGTTCATAATGGTGTACTGTAAAATGTACTGGAGTGTATATGTACTGGAAGTATAAAGTATGTGTACAAAGTGAATGTATTGGAAGAATATAATATAGGATATGTATTTATAGCTGTAAACAATTAGAATACAATCTGAGTTATGGTACAATCGTGGAATCAGTCATTTCTATTTATTGGATCTTTATACTATGGTTTTTGTATATTTTTACTTGACATCTTGCACCTGATGCACTCAGATGGAGGGGATTAAGCTGTAAGATGCAGATCTAATAGATAGAAATAGCTTATTGCGCAATTGCACTGTGCCGTAAATTGCATTCTAGTGGTTGCTTTGAAAGAGCCTCTTTATCATGTGTATTCGATCAAGCACGTGACACAAAAATAGCACTGTGTGTCTGTGTAACAAAGAAATATACTCTTTCCAGATCTTTTTAATTATCACCGGTTAGTTCAAAAATGAACTAGTCGGGTGACAAATGAAAAGATCCAAGAAGTATACAAGCAGTAGCCGAGGTAAGAAAAAAGAATTAAAAGTATATCAGGCTCAACCCGTTTCTGTAACCTATGTAAATTCACAACTGCTTTCCTCCTTGTGTTTCAGATTGTAACCGAGGAAACGAAAACGGCCAATATAAACGACATCGGGATGGAATTTTGTCGTTCCACTTTTCACCCACAATGTTACTGCACAAAATTTCAAGTTTCATGCACACGGCATTATCGTAACTAGTCTATCAATCTGTGCATCTCTACGTTGGGCTTATGAAAATAAAATAAAATTTTATTTAATTTTACACTTACGATTTTTTTTAAGAAACTATGTTCCACCCCAATTTCACGAAAATAGAGATCATTCCATGCAGGGGCCCTCATCCGTTCCTTGAGCAGGAATTGTACCAAAGCCTCCTAACGAAACATAAGCGTATCAGGTTATCAGACCTGATTCTCCCACATTTATACACTTAAGATTTAGTTATGATTATTTATTTTTGCACTAAAAACGTCATACATTCAGGATGGAGGTAGTATCGTCTAGTACATGAAATGTATTGTTGAAAAAGAAGGCAGGTTTCTAATGCCTAGAAATATACTCGTGTCTATATCCTTTCAATGGCAAGAGTAAAACTTCTCCGATCCATATTTCTTCTCAGTGTATCTAGTCCGATTTTTTTGTGAGTGTATAGGTTTTGAAATCACACTGAACGGAACTTTTAGTAGACCTTACACTTCAAGTTCACATAAAAGTGCCTGCTAAGGATTAAAATACCGAATTGCTAGGCGTCGACATAAGATCGATTTCAGCCAATGCCAATGCTAATGCAATACTCCGTCCGTTTTTAAAATTTGTCACATTTTAATTAAAATGTGACAAAATTTTAAGTACGTATATGATCTGCATCAACACTAACCTTGCGAAGTAAAGCTCTCCAACTACCGGCCCCACCAGACAGCGACAGCAGACACCCGACGAGGTAACCAGCCTTCCCCTCCGCCCCAAGTCTCCCGCTCCCGGCCGTCGCCGCCGGCAATGGCGTGGTTCGCGCGCTCCATCGCGAACTCCCTCCTCTCCCGAGAGGAAGACCCCGACAGCGCCCACCCGGGCCCCTCCGCCTCCCCCAGCCGCTCGCCGCCGCGCGGCGTCCGCGAGGACCTCTCCGAGCTCACCGGCGCCCTCGCCGACCGCTTCCAGGGCCTCGCCTCCTTCCTCGCCCCGCCCGCCGCGCAGGAATCCCTCCGTCCGGACCCGGAGATCGCCGGCCGCTTCCGCGCCGGCCTCGCGCGGCTCCCCGGCCGCCAGGCCGTCGCGGATCTCGCCAGGATCGCCTCCTCGCTGCTGCCGCCGCCGGAGCTCGACGACGCGGAACCGGCCGCCGGCGTCACGGAGGAGGTGGTCGCGTTCGCGCGGGACGCCGCCCTTCGGCCCGAGCTCTGGCTCGACTTCCCCCTCCTCCCCGACCACGACGTCGATTCCGACGGTTCGTGCGCTTCTCTGTTCTCCAGAAGCCTTTTTCCTATAAGCTTCACTATGACGTGTTAACTGTATCTCGGCTGTTGCGTTGCTGACCCGAAGTGCAGATTTCGACATGACCGATGCACAGCAAGACCACGCACTGGCCGTGGAGAGCGTGGCGCCAGAGCTGGCTGATCTGAGGATCGAGCTCTGTCCTAGCCACATGAGCGAGGGCTGCTTCTGGAAGATATACTTCGTGCTGCTGCATCCTAAGCTCAGCAAGGAGGATGCTGAGATTCTGTCAACCCCACAGGTGATTTTCCTCACACAATTCTTCACAGACCTTCATTAGAGTGATTTGTTAGCTCAAGAGAGTAGCGTGGGTGGTAAATTGTCTGCAATAACAAATTAGATGTAAATTGATGACTGCTATGCGTGCATGGCTGCATTCCTTGATGGTGCTATATTCAGATTTCGAATTATTGAAGGTTAGGATGACAAGGAAGTCTATAACTGCACTGTGATTAGGTCGCTACTGCAGAGCAGATCTAGAGTCTCTGATAGCACACATGGAGAATGTTATCGAATTCACCACTTTATAGGTGCAGTTTGTGTTTTTTTTTACAGAAACTTTGCATCATGGTTATATTTCTGAAACGAGATACTTTTGCCCTCCAAAGTCCAAATGAAAAGATGTACTGTTTGGGGAAATTTTGCACAAAATCACGGGTTCGCCGTAACTTAATGGTCAGTTTGAGCTCACTATGGAATGTGTTGCCAATATACAGAGTTTTTGGGCTCTCAGCAATCAGAGACTTTTGTTCCGCTAATCATAGTGTCACGAGGCAGCATATTTACTCCCATGTTTTTTTTTGAAATAAAATTGTTGGGTTTCATATTTAGCCTACCACGACGTGTTCAGAACAAAGGATTTGTTGTTGTGCTTTGGTGCCTTCGAAACTTTCCTTTTTTGTCAGAAAAGCTAATTAATCAACTCCTGATTGACTTGTCACAGATTTTGGAAGCTAGAGAGAGGTTATCACACGATTTGCAATATCAGACGAAGTTACAGAGTAGCAAGGAAGACACAATACATGTGCCTTTCAGTAATGAAAATGCTGCTTTATCTTCCCCCGCAGAGTTGTTGGGTGTAGTAAAGGATCAAGACGACTTTGGGGTGGCCACATCTTTTAGCAACTTAGAATATGGGATACCTCAACCAACCGATCAGGAAGTTCGAGTTCTATCAACTAGTACAGTCAGTGGTTCTGTAGCTGGTTCTTCAGAGAACATAAGCAGCGGTGTAATTGTACAACTTGTGCCCGTGTTGAAAGACGCCACAGAGGCCTCACAATCTAGTGTGGATGAAAGCTCGTGTGATCTTTTTACAAAAGATGCAGTTGCAGAAGAACAGCCTGTGCTGATGTCTGAGATAGCATTGATGGACAAGTCTCCTTCTGAAGACAATCCACAGAGACAGCCATCAGCCGACGTTGATGAGCAATCAAGAGTCGTCATTCAGAAAACAGATAATGATGATGATGAGGACGATGAATGGTTGGAAGAGGAGACAGGTGGCCAAAGAAGCACAACAATTCCAATAGCAGATGATGAAGATGTATCTTTCAGTGATTTGGAGGAAGACGATGTTGCAGCCTAACATCACTAGCAGGCTTGATCATACTGCTTAATTTGTGCATCAGATTCCATTATACAATCAAATGCGCTGAACTTGGCTGACGTCCAATGTATATCGTATGGGGCTGTTGTGATTAACTGTTTCTCTGCAGAATTTGCTTGTCATCTCCTTTTGTGCACTGTGAATGCAACATGGGTTTGACAGCACATGGACCCGAGTTTTCATCTTCAAAATTTTTGGATTTAAGCATGTGGTTTCAGTTGTACAGTGCGTGCAGACTAGTACATTTGAGGATTTAGATCCATGGTCTTATCCATCAAATGTATCCTCGAACATCTATGATGATGTTGATGAAGCACATGTTGCCTTAGTTTTTAGTGAAATGTAAGTACTTTTTTATTTGGAATCTAACTCATGTTATGTACTCCCTCTATCCCCATGAACTTGTCGTCAAGTTCATGAGGACGGAGGGAGTATATCAAGAAATGTTCATATCAGATACATGCAAAAAATTCCAATGCAGAGATCCAACCCTGGATTGACCAACGAGAACAACCAAAATCAGGTGAAATTTGGCCAGGCAGCAGACTTTTCCGCCAGGATGAACCATATCTCCCGCTTATTGTTTACTAGTACTACCAATTTAAGATCTTGTGCACAAAACCATTGTCCCGTGCAGACCTAATCGGCCTTCAACACAGATGGTTGCTCAATTAGATTCTTCATTCAACGATCAAGTTGGACTAATATCAGAAAATAAAGGGAGAAAGGATTAGGTGAGCATTAGACTTCAGCTGGACTGCACTTAATTAGTTGTCTAGTCACGAGCAACAAGTCAACTCGTACCACGAACCTGACACACGGGACAAGAGTCACGAGCTTGTACTGCGCTGCTTGTTCCCTGCGTTTTCAACTCAGCTTCTTGGCTGCATCGGTTCAGTTCGTGATCATGAGTTTCGTGACATCAAGAGATCAATAATTGCATGGTCGATGATTGCTCAATCATTAACGTTGTTAGGGAGGGGGGTGATCGTTATCTAAGCAAACGGTTTATGCACTAGATCGAGTGCCGATACAGTTGAAAAGAGGAAACAATTAAATGAATAATAATAATTATTAAAAATAAAACATGCTGATGGCAATGAGAATATGCTAGTCATTATCAGTGACCGTCTAAGTATTTGCAAGTCAAACAACTGAGTTGTGACTGTCCAGTCGACACATCAAGTGTCCATGTTGTAGTAAATAGAAATCGGTGACAAATATTTTGTTTTGGCCATAACCTCACTACCTCAGTTTTGAGGGGAAGGTCGGATTGATATCCATTATCTAAAAAAAATAATTTACCACAACACAAGAGAGTAGTTGTTACGGGACGAAGTTAGATCTTGAAAGTTTGGCAATCATTATTCAGCTGGGACCGAAATAAGGCCAACATCCACATGCATGTGCTTTAGACGACCTCGGTCCTTACACGATCCCTTTCTTGCCGTGTTCTCACTCCAAGTCAACAGAGACGATTCACAAATAATTGTTGAAGGCTGAGCCAGAGATGCATGCATGCCACAGATTAAGAACGAAACAGCACTTTAATTTTGCTCCATTACATGCCTTAATTAGTCGTCGTAGAACATCGATCTTACATAATTAACACCACGTACCGGGAAAATTCTCACTGACACGACAACTTTTCCATGGACCGTGCGTGCGTACGTGCTGTCACGTGGATGAACAATCGATACTGGGTTGGTGGTTTGCCATCTGAGGAATTGCAGTGATCCGACACTCGCCTGCATGCATGTGAAATTAATCGACTGGTGGAGCGATGTGGAGCAGCTAACTGCATGCGCCGTCTAGCTAGCTAGCTAGCCGTGGCCACCCTGGGTGTAGATGTAGTCGGTGTGCGCCACCAGCGTCCTCCTCATCAGCTGGCACTCCTCGTTGTCGCCGCCGCACCGCTCGTCGACGGCCGGCAAGCTCGTCATCGTCGTCGCCTCCTCGTCCAACTACAGACACATATATATATAGCTGGTAATCTCACGTGCACAGTCGTCTGCGGAGTGCGGATAGCTCAAGCTGCACGAGAATGAGAGAAAACAGGTGCCGTCACACGGACTCGTCGTACCTGGTGGAGCTCGGCGTGGCTTCTAGTTCTAGTTCTAGAGCTCGCTGCCGGCACCTCTCTCGCTGCGTGGGACACGACGGAGAGGAGGGAGAGAGACAGCAGCAGCAGCAGCACTGCAGCTGTGTGCCGTCGTTGCGATGATGGCGCCATGGCTGCTGGCAAGCTAGCTGTAGCTGTAGTAGGGCCTGTGTAGGCTTTACGCTGGTTGTTGTTGCTAGCGTCTGCTCTCTTGGTTGGCAGGAGAAGGAGCGAGTGGTTGTGCGTTGGGTTGGTCGGATTTATGGTGGAGACGGGTGTTGGTTTGCCGTTGAGGCTGCCATATAAAGGAAAGGAGGTTGGAACTTGGAAGCAAGGCAGGCAGGCGATGCATGGAGGAGGAGGAGGAGGACGGCAGGGCCCTGGGCTGGGACTGGGCCTAGGCCATGAGAGCAACGGGCCTAGGGCCCAACACACGGGGGCTTATGGGCCTTATGTTCTAAGAAAAAAATAAAAATAAAATCAGAAGAGAGATAGCGAAGCGGCGGCGACCGGCGAGTCGAAGCAGAGCAGCAGCCACGCGGCGCCGCGCTGCCGCCTCGCCGTCCGCTTCCTCCTCCCGTCGTTGCCGCCTCCAGCCGCCGCGCCCTTCCAAGGCGGCGCCATGCCGACCGACGATGCCAGACCGGAGGCCGACGCGCGCGCGGTTCTTCTTCCTGGCTCCAAGGTCGTGGACTGGAGGAGACGGAAATTCCGGAGCCATCCGCCTCGACAACGATAGTTGGTTGGTTGGGGAGATTGAGAAAGCGATTGGCTTCTTCTAGTTACACTTACACCTTGACCAACTAAAACTAATGATTTGATTTTGTCCGATCCGCGTTCCCCGTACTGTTTCAAAGTCAACCTGCTAATAAATCTGCCACTAGATGCAGGTATTAACTGTGTCCGGTCGTTGTCGGAGAATTCTGCAGGGAGGAAGAGGAGGACATCCTGGTAGTTCAGAAGAAGACTTCGCAAGAGAAGAGCTAGTCAAGCACCCAAGCCTGAGAAGAGGGGGGAGGGCAGGAGGAACATCGCTACTCTGCTCCCCGCCGGACGGACGGACGGACGGACGGGCGGCGCCGACGTCGGCGGCGGCTAGTGGATTCATTCCGTGGAGGTGTCCGGCGGCGGTGAAGCGCCTGCACCTGGTACGGTGTTCTCCTTCCCACGTTCTGCTGTTGTCTTACTACTTTTTCAGCTGTTACTGAAAACCATTTCGCGAGCTTGTTCCCAATGCCCACCGAATCGACCCTGCGTAGTTTGGGGCGTGTAGGTAGAGTATGTATGCATGCATTTTGAAAAGCAAGAGCGGCTTTGGAGCGTACAGTTATTTTGGAAATCCCAATTTTAGATACTTAACGACGACAGCGAAGCCACGTTGGGCTTAACTGGTGCACTGGCACCAAGCTAGGAAAAAAAACTACTACTCCCTCCTAGTTCCAAATATTTGTCACCGGTTAGTTCAAAAATAAACTAACCGGTGACAAATATTTCGAACCAGGAGGGAGTACTACTTAGTAGCTCATTTTGATTAGTTAAAATGAACAATTTAAATGCAAACTAGGCATGCCTTGTGTATTGTGCACCACCATCAAATTCTTAATAGCTTCGCCTAACGATTTTGTAAAATCTCGTTAAAATTGAAGCCAGTTTGATCCAGCTCACCCTGCTGGCTGCTTTCGGCCTGTGCAAAGCAAAATAAAAGCTGGGAAATCCTATTTTCTGAAAAGATATACTGGCCCTGCTGAAGCTGAAATTGATCCACTCGTGCTTTCAATTTGTACGAATACTAGAAATTTTCCTTGTAAGCATCCATTTGGTGCTCAGCTGAACAGAACATGTGTTTTTTCGGGATCTACTAGACATCCCTTTGACCTCAGGAACGTGAAAAATACACCAGCGAAATGTTCAGTTAAGCTTTTTGAATGCTTCACCAGAACTTCAGTGTACAATTCATTAGGTTGGAGTCAAACCAGGTTTTAGTAGAGTTACGGTTTACTGAACTGTTCAGGGCAGTTGGAAAAAAAAAGCAGAAGCAAATAAATTGAGCTGTTCCAATAGTCTTGTAAAGGCATTTAACAAGTTTTTTTTTCTGCCAGGTTGTAAACTGTAATTTTGGATCGAGGACCCTATTTTATGTCCAGAAAATAAACATATGACCACATCTCCATGGGTGCGATGAAGCAAAATATTAGGATTTTCACAGAAGATGAGATTGAAATAATTACCGGCAACTATAGCACTCCTATCGGGAAAGGTGGTTTCGGAGAAGTTTTTAGAGGGGTCCTTGACGGTGACAATGATTTAGTTGCGGTTAAGAGATATATCCGCAAAGAATTAAGAAAAGAGTTCATGGAAGAGGTAAGCATCCATAGCCAAATGAGTCACAAGAACGTGGTGAAGTTTATAGGGTATTGTATCAATGAAAGTACGCTAATGTTGGTCACAGAGTATGTGCCCAGAGGAAACCTTGACCACATGCTCCACTGCAGTGACATTCCCATCCCTTTGGATATAAGATTGGGTATTGCTATTGGGTGTGCAGAAGCATTGAGCTACATGCATTCGGTGCATTTATCGAGTGACAGCCTTGTTTATCATGGTGACATCAAGCCTGCCAACATACTTCTAGATGACAATTTTACAACAAAAGTATCTGATTTTGGACTGTCAAGGCTTCTTTTCGGTGGCATCACTCAGTTCACTACCAATTTGAAAGGCAGTATAGGTTACACAGATCCTGTGTTTATTCATCAGGGGTGCCTTACTCCAAGGAGTGATGTCTATAGTTTTGGAGTAGTTCTCTTGGAACTAATATCTAGAAAAAGGGTAAAACAAGGGGACTCTAACCTCATCCGATCATTCAGTAAATCCTCTGCAAAGGGTAAAGATTTGAGGGAACTTTTTGATGAAGCAATAGCAGATGGTAGCAATATGAAGATTCTTAAAGAATTGAGGAAATTGGCATCCAAATGCCTTACACTTAACATCCGTACACGTCCTCAAATGAACAATGTGGCAAAACGCCTCCGGATGCTTAAAAAGGACCTGAAGGACAGTCCACAATCCATTTTGGCAACGCACACTGTGTGGCGCAACCAAGACAAGCAAGGCACAAGCATGAGCAGTTTTAAGAAGAGTTTGAGCTTTTTCATGGGCAATGCTAGCAGCAATTCTAGGATTCTGTTGGAACTAGGCAATAATGTAAGGATTTTCACAACCGGGGAGATAAACGAAGTTACAGAGAATTACTCATATCTACTCGGCAGAGGTACATCAGCTGCAGTTTTCAAAGGAACACTTGAGGACAATACACAGGTGGTGGTGAGGAAGATTCTTTCTAAAGACTGTAAAAACGCTTTCATCAACAGAGGGGTGATCCTGTCTAAAATTGTCCACAAGAACGTAATCAAACTTTTGGGCTGTTGCTTGGAAGCTGAAACTCTTGTTTTTGTATACGAGTACGTTGCTAAAGGTAGTCTCTTTGACATTTTGGGCAGTCAGGAAGATTTCCCACTGGAGATACGTATGAGGATTGCAATTAAGATTGCAGAAGCTTTAGAATTTCTCCACTCCCCAACAACCGGTATCATCGGACATGGTCGTGTCGCGGCATCCAATATATTTCTTGATGATAACTTCGTACCAAAGCTTGCAGATTTTTCAGTGGCATGTAAGCTTATCAAGGAGAGTAGTGAAGCTACTGCCAGTGACAACGTAATCGGTGCAAGCATTCTCGAGAAAGTTTTCCGCAACGACCCATCTCGTTACGAATCTGTTTTGATGAATATGGAAAGTGATGTGTACAAGTTTGGCTGTGTCCTCTTGGAACTCATCAGTGAGGAGAAGAACATTGATCATAATAATGACCTGATCGTCAAATTCACCAAAGCCTACGAGAAAGATCGATGTGGGAGGGCATTGTTCGACAAATGTATAACAGCTGAAGAAGATATCAACATCCTTGAAGAAATCGGGAGGCTGGCGCTGAAGTGCACGATTTTGAACGTGGACGAGATGGCTAAGAGACCAACGATGAAGGAAGTGGCGGAACAGCTTCGCGTGCTTAGAAGATCGTGGAGGGAACGCACAACCAGAGCAGCTAGTATTACGCAAGGGATTGAGCCTGCTACAGGTGTGGTGTCGTCAGCGCAGCCAAGGCTACCGAATCTGATGCGCCACCTGTACGGGTACCGATGCATTTCCGTTGATGATCCTGTGCATGTATGATTTTTCGTGTGACAATGTAAAGGCCAACGCTGTCGCATGTGGTGTTATATATACTGATCGAAGACCTTTCATTTTAACTGGCATTTGTCCTGTTTTTTTTTTCTGGGACGGAATATGGTGTATGTATTTGTCATAATATTTCTGGTCATGTGACGTTTGATCTGAACTTGCTTGCCCGTTCTAAACGTAGGAATTGTACATGTGTTTCGTGTTTGCTGGTCGTGTTTCGTTAACATGCACATTATTGATGTCGCGATCAGTCAGCTGTTTCATACAGTAATATTTGGTGAGCTTTTGCAGCTCGGCTATAAAGCATTGTGAGTATTGGTGTGGAATGGTGTTGTTGTAACCAGCTCGTGTGTCTGGCTGTCTGTGCTATGCAAACTGTCCGGGTCGTTCTTAGCTTATGTAGCTGAAGGAGAAAACCATCCATACCACGTACTCGAGGGACATGTATGTACACCCAACAACACACACAAGAATCGCATCTTATAGATGCACGAGCATACTGTTCGTCCATCCGGATAACTCGCAGAGAAACTGACGGATACGGACAGCGCGCGGTGGTGCCTTCCACTCACCTTCTTCCCCGGGCGACGACAGGATCGCCTGCAGGTATAGTTCCCCAAATGGGCCGCCCGGCACGGGCCCGGCACGGGCCCGATATGGCCCGGCACGATGGGGCCCGGCACGATGGGGCCCGATCCGTCTTCCGTGCCGTGCCGGGCCGTGTCACCGTGCTCACCATGCGGCCCAGGCACGGCACGCCGGCCGTTTTTTCGTGCCGGGCCGGCACGGTGGCACGGCGGGCTTCCAGCCCACGGCGGCACGACGTGCTCGAGGCGGCTGGCGGCGGCGACTTGGAGGAGGCCGGCGGTGGCGACTTGGAGGCGGCCGGCGGCGGCGAATCGGAGGGCGAGCGGCCGGCGGCGGTGACTTGGAGGCGGCCAGGCGGCGACTCGGAGGGCGGGCGGCCGGCGGCGGCGACTTGGAGGCGGCCAGGCGGCGACTCGGAGGGCGGGCGGCCGGCGGCGCGACTTGGAGACGTCCGGCGCGGAAGGCGGCGCAAGCGTCCGGCATGGAGGGAGCAAGCGTCGGGCGGGCGACATGGAAGCCGGCAGCACGACGCGACGCGCGGCTGCCAGCCGGCGGCACGAGTGCGGGTCCGGGGGCGAGATCGAGAAGGCGGCTCGGGTGGGAAGTCTGGTGACTAGGGTTAGGAAATAGGAATCCTCTTTATTTATATGAGGCATAGTTGGATCCAATGGCTGAAGATTGATGAGGTAATCAAAGGTCCAGATATGAGGAAATATTGGGCCAATATCGGGCCGGCCTAAAAATCGTGCCGGGCTCGGGCCGGCACATCGTGCTGGGATGGCGGCCCAGGCACGGCACGGCTATCGGGCCCGTGCCGGCCCGACACGATTTCCTTCGGGCCGGGCTCGTGCTCGGACCGGGCTTTTTAGTGCCGGGCTTCGGGCGGCCCGATAGGCCCAGCCCATTTGGGGAACTATACCTGCAGGCCAATCACGAGGATTCCCCTTGCAGGTAGCTTCCTCGAACGCTAGCTGATGCTGGACAAGTGTCGTCGTACGAGTCTACGTACCTCCATCTATCGCTACGTACAGGTTCTTTGAACGCTGATCATGGCGATGATGATGACACGTGTGTACGTCGATGCTAACTAATGCCACACAACGAACCTGCTGGGCGATTTGCGTTGGTTGTATTTGTGCCGGCGACAAATCAACACACGCAGATTATATGCCACTGTCGGAAGAATTAATAGATAGAATACTATATATAGAGAGAATCAAACCGTGATGTTCGTTTGTTTCAAAAAAAAAAAACGTGATGGTTCATCGCGTCATTAGACTCATCATATAAATTACTAGTAACACTTTTCATGTAAAACAACACGGTCGTGCAGATGTCACCGGTCAACAAATATGCCAAAGCAGATACTCCTAGCTATCTGGCATTGATCCTTGGTCCATTTGCCGGCGACAAATCGACAAGCCAATCGCACATGCAGATTCCACTTGAGTTTAAAACAAAAGCCATATAATCCACCGCCGGAGGCCTCGATCGATCGACCGACCTCTGCAAGGTGCGCAGTTCGTGGAAGCCTCTTCAGTCTTCACTACTACTACTTGCTAATCATCACATGATTGATTAGCATTAGCTGCCTCTCCTCCCCGTTAGTTAAGCATTGTAGTTACAGGATATTCAGAGGAAGTAGCATTGTAGTTACAGGATGGGGGAGCTGATGACGTCTGCACGAGCCAAGTTTCAGTCAAACGCATCACACTCTCACCTCACTTCTTCACTAGGCTTTAATTAACCAGTGTGTTTCAGAGTAATAAAATTGGTCGCCACCGATTGGATACACCGATGTTTGAGTTCAATTTTGGGTGGTCCAACAAATCGCAGTTGTTTCCAAACCAAAATGTATCCGTGTCACTGTTCAAACATTTCCCTCCCACCGTCTGATCTGATCTGATGCTGCTACAATGTCGTCGATGAAAAACCAGAAAAGGCTGCAGAAAATAGTAACTGTTCTGCGAGAATTCAAACGGAAACCACCACTGCATCAGCTCATGCATTCAATGGAGAGGACAGAGGAGTACAACGAACACCAACTCGAAGCCACCAAGTGCCGGTAGGTCGGTCACCGTCGTCAGTTCACCCTCTCCACCGTTTTCAGTTTTCACCTGGTGATTTGACAGACATCGAGACACACATGTACTACGACACGGGCATTGAAACTCCCCGCTTTTCCAGGCACCGATCAGTGTCCGTGCGCTCATGGACTCTCACGCATACATGGCGACATCGAGGTCGTCCACGCATGCGACAGACGACAGAGAACAAGAGCATATATGCGATTAATAACTAAATGAAGCTTTGTCTTGAAACACAGGACAGGGTTAGCTACGAAGACGCCAAAGACTTGCGAGAATTAATCTCTCCTCAACCTCTCTTGTCTCCCGTCAATGCTCATCTATTTGTCTCGTCTGTCTTGGTTGGTTGGTTGTCTCAAGTCTCAATCATCTCTAAGCCTCTGCCCCGGCCCCATTATAAGCACCTCAGGCTAGCTGCACCCATCCACTGGCCCCCTTCCTCCTCCTGCTCGCTCATTGATCAGAGTTCAGACACCAAACACCTCTCCCCCTGTCTCTCGGCTTCACTGCTAGCGCTCACACTTACTGCTCGCGAGCTCATCCCTGCCACTCTACTACCCGTGTCCGTCGTTGCAATGGCGTGCCTGTCGCCCTCGCCGTCCGGCCGGCGCCTGTCGGAGCTGCTGGAGGAGAAGCAGGAGCCCTTCTTCCTGGACCTCCACCTCCTCGAGAAGGGCTGCAGCTCGTCGCGGCTCCTCGACGGCTACGACACCGCCCTGTGCTGGCCCGCTGCCCCCGGCAACGACAACGCCGCCGCCGCCGTGCTCAAGCGCCTCATCACCAGCAAGAAGAACAACACCTCCCGAGAAGGGAAGAAGATCAAGAAGCAGCAGCCGGCCGGGCTCCTCAAGCTCCTGCTCTCCAAGATTATCCTCCGCGGCAAGGCGGACGGTCGGAAGAAGCCCGCCGCGCTGCAGTTCTCCGACTCGTTCAAGGCCGTCGTCACTAGCGCCAACCCCGCCGCCGTGGCGCCGGCGCCGTGCGCCGATCGCCTCGGCGCCGTCAAGACCGCCGACAGCGAGGTTAAGGACGACAAGGTGATGACGCACTGCTCGGACTCCGACTCGGACTCCTACTCCGACGACGATGAAGAGAAGCAGCTGAGCCCCGTATCCGTCCTGGAGCACCCGTTCGAGAGCTCTCCCGTCCACATAAAGCTCTCGCCCATCAACGGAAAGCTCTCCCCTTCCAGGAACACCATGGACGTCTTCCGGGATCTTCTCGACGCTGCGTACTCGCCGGCGCTGCTCACCCAGCTGCTCGCCAAGTCCGACGATCTCACCAAGGACACCGCGGCCGATGACGACGAGGCCGACTACTACTACTACGGCTCCCGCTCGAGCCCCAAGAATAGCCGGTACGACGACGCCGCGTACTGGGAAGCGCACAAAGCAGAGCTGGCCAGGGTGTCCGAGCTGGTCGCCTCCGAGGTGCCGAACGCGAGGCTGCTGGGCCACGCCGACCTGCTCGCCGAGCGGGAAGACGTCGGCGCCGGCGTCGCGGCCGCCGTGCTCGAAGCTCTGCTCCGAGAACTCGTCGTGGATCTCGACAGCTGCTGATGATCGCCACGGCTGGCGGTGCGCGTCTACCTGAGCGCACCGGAGGGAGGAACAGAGGACGGCGATGCTCTGCTTCGGCGCATGCGTATCCAAAGCTTCTTGTTTTCAATTTCTTTTTGGCTTTTCGGGGGTAGCTGCTGGTAGGAGGGCCCTACTGCTCTGTGTACCATTGGCACGCTGTCAATGCCAGGTGGAGGCTGTAGACTAATTAAGTAATTAGCTGCAATAAAAAATATTAATTTCATTCATTATATAAACTGGCAGAATCCTACATTATTGTTGCAAGGATGCATTTGGAAGCATAACTTTTTGTCTGTTTTTTTTGTTATAAAAGGTTCATATGGTATCTTCCATCTTAATTAAAGAAAGAAAAACCCAATACATATAGAAGGTAAAGTAAAAAAAAGTATATACAACAAAATTTGATAAATTATTCTTCTCCACTGCAACCATCCCAAAGAAAGGCGCTCCATGTTGCTCCCTCTCAAGGTCAATCTCTGAAAAAAGAGAAACACACATAATTAAGCACAATTTGCATGCAACCTAATCGCATAAAGGCTTATTTTTATGGTGGCAATAATCATCGGTCCTGAAATTCTTGAAACATTATGATTCTAAAAAAATTTCTTACCAACATGCAGGGAAGACAAAGACAAAAATTGCTTTTGTTTTTTAGGTTTTGGTATTAACTTTTATAATATATCTTTAGCTTTTCTACATACCAAAAGTAAAAAAAGCAGCTCTGATCGAGTGAGATTTATTTTAGAAATTTGTTTAGTTTTTCTTTCTAAAAGGCAGGTTTTTATAATCCCCGTTTGTTCCTTTTAAAAAATGTTTTTTTATAACCTCATTTTGTTTCAGCTTCTGGCTTTTGAAGTGGGAAAACAAACATAAGCTGAAACAAATATGATCATGCATGGCGTGCATTGAGTGAGCGTGGAAGGTAGGATCACGGTTGAAGGTAGGAGGACCTCCCCTGGTTTACACGCGCTCGCGCGCATATGTCACGATCGCGAGACTAGCTAGGCCGTTTGGCAACGACAGACCAGCTAGCTGCTGGTAGTGCTACACCGTAGTAGCTCGCCGTCCGCCATCTATGGTGGTGGGACTGGTGGTGCCAGGCCAACTTCCCCGATGAGCTAGCTAGAGCCTGTGATTGGACAGCGACCGTAGAGCCGCCGGTGGTCGAGCGAGCAAGCAAGCAAGCGTGACTACTGTACGCACGTCTCCAGCTCATACACCCTACGCTACGCAACGCAACGCGCGCGCGGCAGCGACGTCCATGTGCGCTCTATCACGCGACGCCGCCGGACGAGGCGCCGGTGATGTCGCGCCGCGCGTCGTCGTGCACCGGCGCGTACGTGCGCGTCGTTTTCAGCCGTCCGACCGGTCGCTCTCCTTCCTGGCGCTCTTAGACCATCCGCCCCAATGTAATCTATAGCGTACTAGAAAGCATACTATAAAGCATACTGGAATTTTTCTAAGACAACATATTGAAAGTATATAGTATATAGAGTATGGTTTAGTAGATAGAGTATGATTTCTTTGTTGGCAGCGTACCTGTAAACGTGTCACGTACTACGTCGATGCGGGAGGGGATGTGTCGTCACAGTACAGTAGAGGCTGCTGGAGCGTACAGTACGTACGTGTACGTGAACGTTAGGTGTAGGTAAGCTACGCGGTCGTACACGGTACACATGCTAGCTAGTCGTCGAGCTCAGCGAGAAGCCGACTGTGTCTCGGCGGGCGCGTGCCGGGGACGCACGTCAGGCGCGTGCTTAGCTGCGTGGTGTAACTACACTAGTTCCCCAGGTGTATATATGCCGGCCGGCGTTGGCGCGTGTGCATTTAACGCCCCCGCGTGACCCCGCCGCCCGGCGGGATGACGCTCCTTCGCCGCGGCCGGCGCGCGCGCTGCAGGTGCTGAGCTGAGCATGGTCGAAGCTCCGGCGTCGGCCCCAACGGGCAGTAGCCGAGAGAAATGATTGGCCAACAACAAGCCAACGACGTGCATGGATGGATATGCATGCAGACTCGATCGGGACAGACGACGTGTGCCGACGCGCGCACGGAGTCGATCGAGAGTCGAAGCGAGCGAGGGAGATCGATCAGCCGGGACTTGCCGTGGTCTGGTAGGTCCATGCATGCATCCACGTGGATAGCTGGCCAGGCCTAGCTTATCTCCGTTCTCTTCTGCTATATATGCACAATCACCTTCTTACATGAAACAAAAGCTTAAATCACATGGAGATTTAGAAAAAGCTGTATCCCATGGTCATGGAGCTTGTGGCGCCACGCTGGTTGCCGGTTGGGTTACCGCGACAGCAAGATCTTGGCCGTGTCAGTGCCCAGGCTATTTGCACTGTGCACGGCGCTGAACTAGTGCTGAGAACTGGACCGTACCGGGCCAGGCCGGCCAAAGGCAAAACACGCTGAGGCACGACGGTCTCCTTCGGCCCATGCCTGTCCCAAACACGGTCTATTAAACCTGATTTTGGTCCACTGTCATAGACATATTGAACCGATATCAATTTTTTTTAAAGTATACATCGAAAAAATTCAGAAAAATGTAAAAAATTTATATAGATTTAAGGAGGTTGTATTACACGTTCTTACAAAATTTTACTTTCAAAAGCATCATATATTGTTGTTGGGAATAAAAAAGACAAACAAAAAGGAAATTTTTCTTTTTTTTTTGTATCCCAAAAAATAAAATGAATTTCAACATGAATTTTGCGGTGCAACTTGTACAATATAACAACAACCTCTATGATTTCTGTGTGAATTTTCTAAATTTCTATGCACCAAAGTGTGTTCAAATTTTATTTAATGCCATATGTGCTATGAGATTTTGAGGTAAATAAAGAAGAATTTGAATTTACACAAATGAGAAGTGATCCAAAAATTTATTGAAAAATTCTACGCGTACATCTATATAAATATGTACGTACATGACACATTTGGTTTAAAAATTCAAATTGTTTGGATATATACAAATAAGTAAAGAATATGATCATTAGTGATCCTACATTAATTTATTGATAAAGAGATATCAACTCATATAAATGCTTCTATGTAGTAGAGTACATTTTTGAAGAATAAAGAAAAAATCATCGAATTTGCACCTAATTTGCGGAATATATACAAGTTTGAATATCTAAATTATAATCTAATAAAAAAGAACCTTAAAATTGAAGAACAGGCGGCAAGGCCGACATGTCAGCGAGCGTGCCGAGCCTGTCGTGGGCCGTGGCTAGAGTGCGTCAAGCAGTCACAAGCCCAAGAAGCGGTCAACGACCTAGTTTGGACCACTCACAAAGGCACATTCACAGGTGCACACACCAAATAGTTTGGACCTGTCGGAGTCTGGTTCCGGCAATTCTCCCGGTACTACTGTCAGTAGCCCGTGGAGTTTCTGAGTTCGAATGGGGCGCGCGGAGATTCAGAACAAGATGGGGACTTGACACGAGGATTTACGTGGTTCGGGCCGCCTGAGCGTAATGCCCTACTCCACGGGTGTGTTGTTATTGTTGTATTGAGTGTATGAGAGCGTGAGCCAGAGAGAGGCCAAAAAAAGCCCCCCGTGTATCGCTCGACTAGTTCTTTTATAATACAAGGGCTGACCGTTACATCATTAGCCTGACTCGACATGTGGCCCTGGCGGTTATTGATGCTTAATGCACAGTTAAATGTGTTTAATTCCCCTTAATAGCATGGTAATGCCCCTTAATGGTGGCGTTACTGGTATTAAGAGTCCTCCGATCGTGTGTCATTAAGATAGCATTAATGACAAATAATCAGGTCTTGAAGTCTTTAATGTTCCTTGAAGGTTCGAGCCGTTGGAGGTCCACCAATCTGCCCGTTGAGGTTGAAGGTCCGGCGGTTGGACGCGTGACAGCTCTGGAGCTTACCGTCTTGGACGAGTAGGTCCGGTGATGTTGTACATGTGTCGGTACCGGAGCTTCCCTCTGTCGGGGGTTAGGTCCGGCGGTGCCACACAGGTATCTAGTCCGGAGCTTTCCCATGTATGGAATGTAGCTCCGGTTTTATGATACACGTGGCGGCACTGGGACTAACCATATGAGGGAGGCATGTCCGGTTCCGAGTGACACGTGGGGCCTTCGGAGGTCTTCAACTTAGATAGGTGGAGTTCCTTTGCACTCTTGACAGTTCCAAGGGGTATCCGATACGCAGAGTATCAACAGTGGCCCCTTTGGGCCCACCTCTGGGAGAGACCTTTTGGGTTAAGTCATTCTGCCGGAGGTGGGTCCATCTTTCAATTTCTACGCCGTGTCTTCAAGGGTTTTTGGACGTGCCGTTGAGGTGGTGGTTGAAAGTTTCCTAGAGGGGGGGGGGAATAGGCTAATCGACCTGAAATGACTTAATAAAACGAGATCAGTACTTAGGGGGCGGACTTGTCCGGTCCAGGGGCGAACTAGTCCGGTCCTCCTGCAGGGAAAGCCTAAAAAGTGTTTCTAACAAGTTTTAGTTCGATTCTTGTAATGCAAAGTATGTTGGAATGACTTAGTGAATCTTAACAAGTTATGGAGCAAGTATGAGACTAAGGATCACAATGAAACAAGAGTGATGAACAAATACGGTAAAGCTAACCCTAGAAGCAATGTGCAATAAGTGAAAGCGAAGTACACAAGGGACACAAGGATTTTATCCTGAGGTTCGATCCCACAAAGGAATCTATGTCCCCATTGAGGAGTCCACGAAGGACCAGGTTCAAGAACCCTTCCCTCACCAAGTTTACCACACGGGCCTAACTTGGTTCTCCATTATCACAAAGGGTGAATACAAGATTTGTTGGGGCTTCTCACAATCTGAGGATCCCACCACAAATATGATTACAAATCACAAAGAATGACTCAAGCCACAAATCACAAAGATTCAACAAGTGCAAGAGATCAAACCGAGAGCCTAGAGCGGTGTTCTTCCTCTTATTCACCTCACCAAACCCTAATCCACACAAGAATTAGTTTTAGAGGGAAGGTAGGCAAGAAGGAGGCTTTTGGAGGCTCAAAGTTTTCTGTGGCGGCGCTAGGGTTTCAAAGTTCTCAAGGAATGGTTCAAATGAATCCAGGGGTCCTCTATTTATAGAGGTTCCCAACCCATACTGCTGACTTCAGCAGTTGGGCGGACTAGTCCGGCCTACGACCCGAACTAGCCTGCCCTTTGGGACCACTGACGTCCATGACAACTGTCGCACTGCACGGCAAATCGTCACGCTACCCGCCAAACTTCAAATTCAAACGGTCACTTCAAAACGGACTAGTCTTGTCCAAACCGGACTAGTCCGATCTCACACATAACCTTTTGTTCCGTGTGAAAACGGACTAGTCTGGAGACCACAGACTAGTCCGACCCCCAGGGCGGACTAGTCCGGCCTCCCAGACTTAGTCGCTCAAGCACCACCTTTCATACCAATCCGGACTAGTCCGGCCCCCAGGGCAGACTAGTCCGATCTCAGTCAGGACCTTTTGGCCCGGACTAAAGGGACAAGTCCGTGGTTTTGGGACTTAGTCCCGAGAACCCACTCCATGACTACCCGGACTAGTCCGTCCCACTACGGACTAGTCCGAACTCAGTCAGACCCTTCTGGTACGACTGAAAACGGACTTGGCCGGCCAGGAGCGGACTAGTTCGGCCACCTGCACGGACTAGTCCGGCCACTCCCGTCAGACTACTTCCAACTCTCTTCTATCAATAGGTTTTGATCTCTAAACCGCTTTGAGCTCCCAACTTGATCTCAAAGCACTTTACGCACACATCCTCATACACATATGGCTAGTCTAGACTCGACACGCTAGAAACCCTAGTTTCTTCTTTTCGAGTCGACATCGCCGTTTTCATCTTTTTCCGTTTTCATTGCCGTTTTCAAATCCACACCTGTGCTTAATATCACTGAGCTCATTAGATACTTAATTGTCGTCATCAATCATCCAAAACCCACGGGGATCCTAGATGCACTTTCAATCTCCCCCTTTTTGGTGATTGATGACAACACATTAAGTCTTCACATATAAGAGTATAAATTTTGGTTTTCATAACGTGCGGGTGTATGAGTAACTCCCCCCCCAATGAATGCATCATAAGAAGAAGATTGAGGAAGTCCTTCATACACACACGTTATGGTGGGGTGCCTACGTTTTGTGCTCAACATTTGTGACAAGACATATTAAATATGTGTATGATCAAAAGATATACATTCAAAGCATCATATTGATATTAAACATTCAAAACATAGTCTTGCACAAATTTAAACATTCGAATGACATAAATATTACAATAAGAAGTGCAACATGTACAAGGATCCAAAATAAGGGCTACTCTCCACACATCTAACTCTCCACAACTCTCCCCATATACCTCTCCCCCTTTGGCATCAATACACCAAAAAGGAAAAGAAGAGGGGAACAACGAGGCTTATCCACTAGTCGTCATCCTCCTCACTATTGCCCGCCTCATCATCGGAGTCACTCTCCGTGGCCTTTGGGTCCTCGTGGTCCTCGTCGTCGTTGGAGACCCGTGCCGAGGGAGCTACCCGGGAAGAGCTCCCGTCCTTTTGGAGCTGGGCGAGCTCATCGGCGGTGAAGTCGGGGAACGACGTGATATCGCCATCGCTCTCCTCCGGAGGTGACATGGGGACCTCAAGCTTGTCACACACCGCCTTGAGGTACCTCTCTTGACCCTTGTGTGCCCGTTGATTCCGGATTTCTTGCTTCCAATAGGAGGTGAAGATAGCCTTGAAGCACTTGAAGAAAGCGCTCATTGACTGAGGCGGAGGCGGAGAAGGAGGTGCCACGTGGTGAGGTGCAGGCATTGCAGAGTGAGAGGGAGGCTCCGCATTCTTCCGGCGCGGAGGAGGCGGCACTGAAGGAGGCGTCTGAGGATGAAGCGGGCGATGAGTCACATCCTTGACGAAGGTCAAGCCCGACACCTTCTCGATGAGATACATGATGTAGGGCGCATACCCACAAGCACGATTAGGGGTATGCAAGATGTTGAAGATGTCGTCGAAGATGTAGTCAACTAGGTTGAACTTCTTATCGCCATCAATAAGGAGAAGAAGGTGCCTTAGATTGCCTTGGATCACCCCTGCATCACCATCCTTGGGTGCTATTGTCCTCCTCAGAATCCTGTTCAGGATGCTATAGAAAGGCTTGATGTTGCGAGCATGCCCGACATCATATTGAACATGACTGGGATACATGTAGGCCAGCTCATCTCTGTCTATGGCCTTGAGGTTAGAGATAATGATCTCATGATCCAAATGAGCCTCAAGTCTGAGAATCGTGGCAAACTCTGCAAAGGTGACTGAGTATTGCTCCCCATGAGTCATCCAAATGATCCGTCTATCACCTTAAGTGGTGAAGTAGATGGTGGAGTAGAACTGCAGGATGACCTCAACATTCCAGTTGTACTTGAATCCCATGATGTCCTTGAGTTCATGACGCTCAGCTGCCTCAATCAGCGCATCAAAAGCAGAGTGTTTCTTCTGGGCCATATACCCCCAGTCTACCCATTGTGCTTCGATCACCGGCTTCTTCATGTTCTGGTACACCAGATGGTAATAGTCACAATGAAAGTCGCACTAAAACCTAGGTTCGGTGGTGCTCCTTTCATATTTGTAGACTTTTTCTGTCCGCAACTTCCTGGCCTTGTCCGCTCCTTTCCCATGGAAGACATTTGCAGCCAACTCACACTGCTGATTAGGGTTCCTCTATGGAGTGTGAACTTCCAGGGGACCAATGTGTTTGGCCTGCCCCTTCTCCTTGATAACCACACCCTTGGCCTTCTTAGACGGAACCTTCACGGAGGGATTCTTTTTCTTGGGCTCGACAGGTGCGGGGGCCTTGCCCTTCTTCGGATCTCTCTCGATCCGGCGTTCGAAAACTTCTTCTTGGGCTTGCTCCACTAATGGAATATCGATCACTTACATCGGCCATAGCCGACGTAAGTGAGGCATAAACCGACATAAGTAAGTTAATTAAGTCGGTTTTCCTTCAATTACGTCGGCGACTGACTGACGTAGAGGTTTGGACGTAATTAAGGTAACTTACATCAGCCACCGACGTAAGTTACCTTAATTACGTCGGTCTGCAGCAGCCGACGTAAGTCACGTACGGGGATGGGCCTTGGGCTGGGCCGGAGTACTTACGTCGGCCAAATCATGCCAATGTAAGTTATGTGCCCTAACTTACGTCGGTTAGCGCCAAACTGACGTAAGTTAAGTGGTTTAACTTACGTCAGTATGGTCTGACCGATGTAAGTTAAACTGGGCTAACTTACGTTGGCAATTCCATAGCCGACGTAAGTTAAGTTTTCGATTTTTTTTTTTAAAACAGAAACTGACTACCTCGCTCGATGGAGAGAACACAGAACAGACAGATAACATATACACAGCATAACAGTTACAAAATATAGTCCAAAACATCGACAACAACACAATTTGCAAAATAAATTCCACCGGGCTACATGCTAGCCCCTCCACTACCTCTGTGATCTTCTCGGCGTGTTCCCGAACCCTGCAAAAGAAACATAGTCACTAGTAAGCATCAATGTCAACTCAATGATAACATCAGATTCTAAAAACATCAGTGATAATGTTAGAGTTGGATTGCTTCACATTAAATCATGCACCTGGGCTATCACATAAGGTTTCAAGAGGTAATGTAGTGGTCTTTGATATTTTTTGACAGTCATGCTACATTACCTCTTGAAACCTTATGTGATAGCCTAGGTGCATGACTTAATATGAAGCAATCCAACTCTAACATTATGGTATTACCCACCAAAAGCTTGATTACACTTAACTTCCTCACCACTATAGGAATCAATATCTGACAAGTCATCAAGATCTACCTCTATGTTCTACCTCCTTATCTCTCTATGTAAAGTACTAAAATGGCCCCAGTGAACGAAAAGTTGTACCAACATCTACAAAATATATTAAATCATTAAGTAAAGGAAAACAACATCTAATATTTAATATACTATATACAATATTTATACCCATCGTTAATGTATTGCTATGTTATGTGTCACGGCCCTACAACCTAGGCAGATAGATCCTAAACCCACCCAAGAGTGACCGAGCAGAGCGTGCTCATGACGAGACACGTGATCCGGATTCGAACAAAATTTTGGCAGCATAACCCCGCTGTTCTCCACTGCACGCCCAAAAATGGTGCAGCAGAGAACAACAGGGTTACGCCACCGAAACCTCATCCAAATCCGGACCCGCGTCTCGTCACAAGCCACGCCCCCTCGGTCACTCCGAGGCTATCCAGAAAGGGACAATTCTGAACCTGCACGTCTCACATGCTAATGGCATGTGAGGCGTGCCGATCCGAAATGGGTAATACATTGCTATAGGTTACGTTGCTCATTTTCATTTTGAGGTCATTTAAGAGAGTGGAAAGAACTAGAGAAAGACTGAGAGGTCTTAGATGACAATTCCACATCCATTTCCACCGTCCACACAATCGCGGGTCATTGACGTTCTTAAGGCGGTAAGGCGACTTAAGGCGACGAATCCCCCTACTCCCGCGGCGCCAGCTTTCCCTGCCGCCGCCGGCTTACCCTAGAAAGCAAGGCAACAGGGATGCCTTACAATGCCAGAGCGCCTTACCGCTTTAGCGTCGCTTTAGCGATGCTAAAGCGACGCCTTAATAACTATGTTCAACGACAAAATATACCGCATTTCTCAGTTCACCGCCGGCGCGAGCTTCTTTTGCGTGCCGCCCACCGCCTCGAGCTCCTCCGCCGGCGCGAGCTCCTCTCAGCGCAAACTCCTCCACATGCTGCATGACGCACCAAGCCACGCTGCCGCCCCGATCTCCTCTTCTCACCCCTACACACGACCCACGGTTTCTCTCTCTCTCTCTTAGAGCTACCGACGACGCCGTGGCACCCGACAGTCGGCCGCCCCCGACGCTGCCCTCCTCATGGTGCAATTAACCACTTAAGAATAAATAGATAAACCACTTGAGCATAATTAAACGCATAAGCAAATTAACAACTTAAATAAACCAATTAAGCATAATTAAACAAATTTAAGCATAATTAAACATAATTAAATAAACCACCTAAGCATAATTAAGCAAATTAAGCAAAAATAAGAAAATTAAGCATAATAAAATAAACCGCTTAAGCTTAATTATGCATAATTAAGCAAATTAAGCATAATAAAATAAACCACTTAAGCATATTTAAGCAAATTAACCACTTAATCATAATTAAATAAATAGTTAAGCAAGCACTGCCATCATAGAATCACTTGAGCAATAAAACACGACATTAAGCTAACAATTCTAAGGCTACAACGATAGCATAACAAGTATTTGAAAGCATTGAAGTCCGAATTGAAGTGTGTACCTAGTGATCGATGGGTATCGACGGACGGACGGCCGGAGGAGAGCCGGCGGAGAGGGCACAATGGCGGCGGGGCCAGGGGCGGGATGGCGGCGGTAGCGCAGGGGCAGCGGGGGCGGGCCGGCCTCGGTGGCGCAGGGGCGGCGGGGCCGGGCGGTGGCTGGGGCGCAGAGGCGAGCCGGCGGGGCGGCTCGGGGTCGGGGCTGCTCGGGGCCGGGGCGGCGCCTCGGGGGCGGGGCCGCGAGCGGGAGCAGGGGTGGCGGTCGAGCGCCGACGGCGGGCAGGCGGCGGGGCGGCTCGAGGTCGGCGGCGGCGGTTGGGAAACGAAGTGGTGCACGTGAAATGAAACAGGCGCGCACCGCTCGCGCGGTTAGGTTAAATCCACAACTTACGTCGGCTGACATGAGGGCCGACGTAAGTAAGTGTTAACTTACGTCGGTCGTTTAACTTACATCGGCTATGGGCCGAGGACGACGTCAGTACCTTTTATTACCATCGGTCCCTTTACTTACATCGGCCAGCCGACATAATTTATTTAACTTACGTCGGCTACCAGGCACTGACGTAAGTTACTTACGTCGGCCGGCCCACGTAAGTTGATCTGGCCGACGTAAGTGATCGATATTCCTGTAGTGCTCCTTGCCCCTTTCTTTCTCTCCCATGGTCACAAGTATCTTCCTTTTGGAGACTTGTGCTGCAGCAGCCTGGGAGTTGTGAGCCTCGCGCTCCTCTCGCTTCTTCTTGCGGAGTTCCTTGCGGGACTCCTCAATAGCACGAGCCAAAGCTTCATCTTCATTGTAGGCCGTAGCAGCAGCCCTAGCTTGTTGTTTCTTGACTGCCTTTGCTCGCTCTTGCCGCTCGAGAAGTTTCTTGGCAGCCTCAACCTCAGCCCGTGCCCTTCCATCGGCAAGGCGAAGCTGCTCCGCCTCCCACTCGGGGTCAGTGGGTGGAGAAGCGGAACGACGAGTAACTGCCATCGCTGCTGAAATAGGAGGAAAACATGAGATAGAAGGTTAATAAGGTGGAATATTGCGAATGAAATCACGAGAAACAACCAAAGTTAGGGTTTGGCCTATGTACACTGGACTTGTCCATCAGGAGACTAGTCCGCCTGGCACCGGACTAGTCCGGGTTGCACAGGATAAACCCTAACTCTAATGGTTTTTTGAAAAATCTTGGAAACAAGTCGCAGTACTCCTAGGTTATGATCACAAGGATGCTAGGAGAAACTTTAACAAAGAGGGACCTATCAAAAACCCTATGAATCAAGATTGAGGTAGGTTTTTGAAAAGAGAGGGATACCTCTTCAAATCTTGATGAAATGATGAAATCGGGGATGGATCACGTCGGGAGTGATTGGGAAAAGTCTCCCACACCCCCGGGGCTTCCAATGCGTGGATTGGAAACAATTTTTGGTGGATGGAATCAATAATCGCCCAAGGAGAGATGTTGAGCGCGCGCGGGAGAGAGAAAAACGAAAGTGGAGAAGAGGAGGGGTCGGCCAGCTCCTGGGGGGTTTAAGTCCCCAGGGGCCGGACTAGTCCGGTATGGGTATCGGACTAGTCTGGTCAGTGGACCAGACCCGGATTAGTCCGGATCCAGACTTGTCCGGCCATAGGCGGTCTAGTCCGGTCCTAAAAGACTTAAAATATATATATATATTTGAGTTTTAGCCACTATAGTTGATCTTTTTGGATATATTGCCACAACAAAACTTTATGAGTATGGTCAGTAAGCAATCAACAATCAAACTATGACCATAACTCACAAATTCAATATTTTTTCAAATATTTTGGAGAAAGTTGAGATAGAGATGAATTTCTCAAACACATGCATTCTTTTGAATAAGGTTTAAAGAAAACATTCAGATGTGCATGTTTCAAGCCACATTTCGAGAATCTAAGATATTGAGCTCACTCCTAAGCTCACAAAAGCGCTTCTCATCTAGGGGCTTGGTGAATATATCGGCTAATTGGTTCTCGGTTCTCACATGGGAAATCACTATATCCCCCTTCAAGGAATGATCTCTCAAGAAGTGGTGTCTAATATAGATGTGCTTTGTCCTCGAATGCTCAACTGGATTATGGGCTATTTTGATGGAGCTCTCATTGTCAAATATGGCGCACCTTTATACCATAATCCCTTAGAGTTTGTCACATCCAAAGAAGTTGTGCACAACAACTTCCGACTGCGACATACTCCGCTTCGGCTGTGGAAAGAGCAATGGAGTTTTGTTTCTTGGAGGACCAAGACACTAAGGATCTAACAAAGAATTGGCATGTCCTGGATGTGCTCTTCCTATCAACTTTGCACCCCGCATAATCCGCATCGGAGTAGCCAATGAGGTTAAACTTGGATCCTTTGGGGTACCAAAATCCTAGGCTAGGTGTGTGAACTAAATATCTAAGAATTCTCTTAACGGCGGTCAAATGACACACCTTAGGAGCAACTTGAAAACGTGCACACATACACACACTAAGCATAATATCCGGTCTAGATGCACAAAGATATAACAAAGAACCAATCATGGAACGATATACCTTTTGGTCCACACTTGGACCATCTTCGTTGAGGTCTAGATGTCCATTAGTTGCCATTGGAGTCTTGATGGGTTTGGCCTTGTCCATGTCAAACTTCTTTAATATGTCTTGAGTGTACTTTGTTTGACTTATGAACGTGCCTTCTTTGAGTTGCTTGACTTGGAAACCTAAAAAGAACTTCAGCTCCCCCATCATGGATATCTCAAATCTCTCTATCATTATCTTAGAAAACTCATCACAAAACACTTTGTCAGTAGAACCAAATATGATATCATCGACATATATTTGGCACACAAAGAGATCATCATTAAAGTACTTTGTAAAGAGAGTATAATCAGCTTTTCCTATCTTAAAACCATTTTGAATAAAAAAGTCCCTAAGGCACTCATACCAAGCTCTAGGAGCTTGTTTGAGGCCATAGAGAGCCTTACGCAATTTGAAGACATAGTTTGGGAAGTCTTGGTCTTCAAAGCCTGGTGGTTGCTCCACATAGACTTCCTCCTTGATTGGCTATTTAGGAACGCACTCTTGACGTCCATTTGGTAAAGCTTAAAATCATGGTGAGTAGCAAAGGCAAGTAATATACGAATTGACTCTAGCCTAGCTACGGGAGCAAAGGTTTCATCAAAATCCAAACCTTCGACTTGTGAGTACCCCTTGGCCACAAGTCGTGCTTTGTTCCTTGTCACCATGTAGTGCTCATCTTGCTTGTTGCGGAACACCCACTTGGTGCCCACAACATTTGCTTGTGGACGCTTGACAAGCTCCCAAACTTTGTTCCTCTCAAAGTTGTTGAGTTCCTCTTGCATGGACACCACCCAATCCGGGTCTCTCAATGCGTCTTCAACCTTATGGGGCTCCAAAGAAGAGACAAAGGAGTAATGTTCACAACAGTCAACAACACGAGAATGAGTGATTACCTCTTTTGTAATGTCTCCTAGAATATTGTCAACGGGGTGATCCCGTTGATCACTTTGATCCACACAAGGATGTGGAGGTTGAACTCTTGAGTCATCATCATCCTCTTCTTCTTCTTGGTCTCCCCCTTGATGTATGCTTCCCTCTTGACTTTTGTCTTCTTGATCATGTTGAGGTGCCACTTCTCCATCTTCAACTTGATCACGTGGGAGATGGCTTCCATCATCTTGTGGTTGGTCACTTGAGCTTTGAGGTTGTTCTTGTGGACGAATATCTCCAAGTGCCATCCTTCTAAGAGCCTCTTGTGGAGAGACTTCTTGATCTAACACACTTTGATCAACTTGCTCCACTTGGGAGCCATGTGTTTCATCAAACACCACGTCGCGTGCTATTTCAACAATCCCGGAGGATTTGTTGAAGACACGATAGGCGTGGGTGTTTGAATCATAACCAAGCAAGAAACCTTCATCGGAATTTGAAGCGAACTTTGAAGTCCTAGACTTCTTGTTGAGAATATAGCATTTGCTCCCAAAGACGTGAAAGTAAGAGACATTGGGTTTCTTACCAACTAGAAGCTCGTAGGGGGTCTTCTTGAGGAGGCGGTGGAGGTACAATCGGTTGACGGCTGTAAGGATCGAATGCCCAAGAGGGGGGGGGGTGAATTGGGCTTCTTTTTAAAAATCTAAGCAATAAAACTTAATTCCTAAAGCCCAATTCCCTAAGCAAACAATCTATGCATTGAAGTAACTAGAAACTTTGCGGAATGTAAAATGCATAAATGTAAGGGAGAGGAAGGGAATGCAAACTTCCGAGGAGACACGAGGATTTATCCCGTGGTTTGGCAAGATCGTCAAGATCTTCCTACATCCACGTTGTGGCACCCACCAAAGGGTTTAGCCACACCTAAGTCACCGAGACGAGGGATCTCCACTATTCTTCTCTGTTTGCCAACCTTGGCAAGGTGGAGCTCAAGCCTTGTACAACTTCGACCCTCTGGGCTTCCACAAACGCCTTGGCAAACTCCGAAAGTCTTCTCACAGTTACAAACACCAAGGGGCACTCCCCTGAGGCTCTCACTATCCTAGAGATTCCACTCACCCAGAATGGAGGCACACAAGCTCTCTCTCTAGCTAGTTCTAGCCTATTTCTTGGTGTATAGGTGATCGAAATGATGTAGAAGTGATGGCTCTTGGTCTTGAATGCTTGTGGATGTGTTGATTATGTCTGGTGATCAAGACTTGTCGAAATGACCGGTTTAGGGGGTATTTAGTCAGCCTCCCCGAAATAGCCGTTGGAAAAGTAGGCTGACAGAACTTTACTGTGAACACCGGATGATCCAATGTCTCCCCTTTAGTTATCATCGGTCAAGTTTACTTTAGCTGACGTCATTGTGTCAGATATGACCGTTGTTAGACCGATGTTGCTCCTGTCTTCTCATCGGATGATCCGGTGGCTCTTCCTCCAGAATTGACTCAAACTTGATGCTTACTGGAGTGATTGACCGATGTGTATATTTCTGTACATCAGATGATCCGGTGCTACACTTGGTCCAATGATATTGCAAACTGTACTGATGGACCGATGTAGATGAACCATTCACATCGGATGATCCGATGAGTGCTTTGTTCTGAGGTCTTCTTCTTCAGTTGAACCAACTCGACCGATGTGTATATTTCTGGAACCATCGGTTGATCCGATGAGTTGATTTTGTTTGCTTCGAGTTGTTTCTAAGTGATTCTTTTGTGTCTTGCTCGATTGACCTCTTAAAGATTTGTTGCATATGTACTTCTGATGGTTGTCAAACATTAAGTGTCATCAATTATGGTTGAATGACTTTGACATAAGAGCTTTCACTTCTTGTCTTCATATCATTGATTTGATCTCATAAAGTGATTGTATATGGGTCTCCAATGACATATAGATTTCATTTGATTGAGTGATTATGGGGACCTTGAATTCACAAATTCATTAGTAAAATCCAATGGTTGTCATTAATCACCGAAACCGTACCTCATGGGAGCCTAGATGCTTTCAATCTCCCCCTTTTTGGTGATTGATGACAACACAACAATTAAAGCACAATAGTAATGAATTTGATAGTACGGAACTTAAGAGGATATGCAATGAATACATGATTATTACACTTAAAATTTGAACGCTCAATCAAAAAATAACTCAAGTGAATAAGTGATCATAAGATAGGCACCAAATAAGCTCAATCGATTAATAACTTAAGAGTACTCAATAAACACCAAATGAGAGCAAAAGCATCGAATTACAAAAGATAAGCACCAAATTACAAAAGAAGAGAAACAGACTCCCCCTGAGACTAAGCAACCCTCTAAGCAACCCTCCCCCTGACTCTCTAACTCTTCTCCCCCTTTGGCATCAAGACATCAAAAAGGGATCCAAGTGCCTAAGGACCATGAGTACTAGGCGCGATGACGAACTGGTCACCGTCGGGAGTGCTGTCGTCGGAGCTGCTGCCTGGAGTAGAGGTGGAAGGAGCTGTCGGAGCCGTAGGAGCTGTCATCGGTGCCTGCTGGGTAGGAGTTGCTGGAACAGGGGCACTGACGATGGATGCTGGCGTCTGCTAAAACAGCGTTGTCGCCGGCAGCGGAGAGTGGATCGGTGCGCCGAGAGCCAGCAATGGAGACATGCTGAACGAAGGGATCGGCGTGGTCGGCACCGGAGCTGCAGGTGGAGCAAGGACTAGTGGTGGTGGAGCAACTCCTGGCAGCTACGACGGGAGGGCAATCCCGGTTTGGGTGTAGAGGTTGGTGATCAACCCCAGGATGCCCATCATTGCCTGCTGCGTCTGCTGCTGCTGGTGGAGGGAGCGCTGGTGCATCTGGTCTATGAGCCCCGTCAGCCGGTCAGTGTCCTCACGCCTCTCACGGGGGATATGACGCTGCATCTCCTGCTGCTACTGCAGGAGCTCCAGAAGACGTGCGGCCTGCTTCGCTCGGGCCTGCTCAGCTGCAAGCTGGTCCAGGCGCTGCTGCTCAACCATCTGCTGAAGCAGTGAAGTGAGCTCAGACGGCTGAGACACCTGTGCCTCTGTGACGGGAGGTGGAGTAGGGGGTGGCACTGTAGAGCCTCCAGCCTCCGCGTCGTGCTGCCTGGGTGAGGGAGGAGGAGGGAAGTACTCCTCGATAGTGTCATCCGTGTCGCTCTCGGACCATATGTGCTGTAGGTCCTCACCCTGTGCTTCTGCCTCGGCCAGCCTCTCATCCTCCTTCTCCAGATCCGACTAGTCCTCCTCAGAAAGACGAGCCCTGACCTGACGCTCGACTGGACGGCCAAGGCGACGTTCTCCAGGAGCTGGAGCTCGGTAGTGACTGAACCGTGTGACACTCTCGTCAGCGAGACGGTCATGCACGGCGGACTCCTCAGGGACCATCATGGAGAGCAGGTAGCTGATCCAGTGTCCATACACGAGCTGCCTCATCATGCCCACTTCGTCGGTGATCACATCCTCCATCTCGCATATGAGGACGTCCACAATATCGAACTCCATCCCGTTCATTATGTAGAACAGGAGGGTCTGCTGCAGACTGGTGAACCCCTCTAGGTATCCGGACCTCGGCAGGAGTGTGCGGCGCAAGGCAAGGTGCACTGTGCGCGCTGCTGGAGTCAACAATGCCGGTACCCTCGGCTGGTCAGGAGAGAAAGTCAGACCAAACAGGGAACGAATCTCCTCCAGTGGTGGTGCCACTCCTCCAGTGAGCGGCCTCCTCGGCGGGTCTGCCTGACCATATACCCTCTCATGCACGCAAGTGTCGTGCAGGTCCACTCCTAGCAGCTGTGCAAGCGTGTGTCTCGTCAGGTGATAGTGCTGTCCCATGAACATGAAGTCAATCGACCTGCGGCCCTCAGAGGCGTATAGGGTAGCGTAGAACACGCGTACCCAATCCTCCACATAAGCACTCCTCTCATAGGACATCAGGTGAACCAGCCCTCTGTACCTCTCAAAGTAGGGCCGTATCTCCGTCTCTGCAGCCAGGGCGAGCTGATCCCAATCCAGAAAGTTATGTTGGAATAACTTGTGGCCTCGGCGTCTGTAGGTCTTGTAGAGTGACGCCTATGTCATTGTCCAGAAACGACTGTCCACAAGAGCCTCTCTGGGCTGCGGGTACCACTCCTCAATTAACACACTCCATCTGAGTCTTCAGAGTTGCTTGGCCTTCATCTTTCGGTAATCAGCCAAACGGACACCTTCACCGACACGGACGGTGGTGTCCATCTCGTAGATGGCTCTCTAGGCCTCCCTGTCCTCACGACGATCGGAAGCCGTCGGTCTCGGACGTGGTGCTGCCACGGGAGGACCCCCATGGGTCCTGGCTGAGCGCCGGCGAACGAGTGGCACTTCTGGCTCTTCTTCGGCCTCAGACTCATCGATCACGGGAGGCTGCCTTGGACGAGCCTCGCGGATCCTCAAAGATCCTCCTCGGCCATGCTCTCGCTCCTCGGCGGCGTGAGCGGCCATCAACGCCTTCTTTTCCTCCTTCGAGAGCTTCTGCTTCTTCGCGGCCGGCTCCGCAATGGCCTTGCCCTTGTTCTTCTTGTCGCGAGCCATTGTGATCGGGTGATGCACGAGAATGAAGAAGGATCACGGCCGGCAACCCTAGCGATGAAGAAATGGCGATCGTGGAGGCACAACGACGGCGAGGTGTGCTCGTGGGGCGACTGGTGGTGCACGGGAGGAGGCGGCGGTGTCGCTTGGGTGGAGGCGCAGCGGCGGCTGGGTGAAGCGGCGGCGGCGGCTGCGGTGGAGCGGCGGCGACGGCTTGGTGGAGGCGAGTGGCCGCGGCGCTAGAGGACGGCGGTGCTGGAGGACGGCAGTGGCGGCGATGGGAGATGGTGGTGGCGCGGGCGAGTGGAACGGCGGCGGAGGGAAGACGGGATCGGGGAGAGAGAAGAGGGAGACGAGCGACCGTTTAAATAGTGGGTCCCAAACCCTAGCCGAAATTTTAACACCGGATGGACCGATGTTGAACGTGAGAAGCATCGGTCGAATGGCACAGTAAGGTTATTCAAAAAAGTACCGTTGATATCGGATGGACCGACGTGGAAGGGAATATCATCGGTGGAATTTGTCACAGTTCCAGAATTGTGAACACCGGATCGACCGATGTTTTTCCAAATGAACACGTCGGATGATTTGAGATACTGACTGAACTGGCCCTTGGCTTTTGAACACAAACTGATCCGATGAAGGTCTGACCTAAGCATCGGATAATCCGATGACTACAAAACAGCAACATCCCATATATGTCCTTTGACCAAACAAACAAACAATGAGAAACACATGTCTTAGGACTTTTTGGGCAACCCCTCACCCCTCAAAAAGCTAATATGCCAATAACTTGGCTAATCCTTAAAGCAAATGGAACACCGAGAAAGACGGGAAGGAAATTATCCAAATAAAATGTAAGGCCCATGCTTTGTGAGCAAGAGTATGAAGACTTCTATCTCTTTAAAGCATGTTCCTCTAGGCATTAACGCACCTAACATTTTGTTGTTTCCACCACATATGAGTTGAGATATTGCATTTCAAACAAGTCTCTTTCTCATGAGGTGGGTTCCCCTTTGTGACAATCCACCGTATGCAATGCCAAACAAATTATAGTGCAAGAAATTTAAAAATGAGTGCAAGTCTATATGGCAAGCATCATGCAAGACATAAAGTAAATCTATCTTGCCAAGTTTGAACCTTTCAAAGGCTTCTTCAGGGAGAGCCACTCTCCAAGCCTTGGGGAAACCCAAAAGAACCTCCATCCCAAGCTAACCCTTGCTCACCCCTATCCTTTGAAAGTTAGACAAGACCTATATGATATGCATTCTTACATGATCATGGCAACTTACATGACGTTTGATGCATCTAGCACATTTAATTCACTTCTTAGCCTAGAAAAAGTTTTCTTATCAAGGGGTTCAGTGAAGATATCCGCCAATTGTTCTTCGGACCTAACACCTCGCAAAGAGATGTCTCCCTTAGCTTCATGGTCCCTTAAGAAATGATGGCGAATATCAATGTGCTTAGTGCAGGAGTGTTGAACGGGGTTTTAAGCTATCTTAACCGCACTTTCATTGTCACAAAGAAGAGGCACACAACCAAGTTTAATACCAAAATCCAAAAGGGTTTGCTTCATATAAAGAATTTGGGCACAACATGCACCGGCCACAATATATTCCGCTTTCACCGTGGACAAGGCGACGAAATTTTGCTTCTTGCTAGACCAAGATACTAGGGAACGCCCAAGAAAGTGGCACCCACCGGAGGTACTCTTGCGATCCACGCGGCATCCGACAAAGTCTGAATCCGAGTATCCCAAGAGGTGGAATTTTTCACCTTTAGGGTACCACAAGCCCATACTAGGGGTATGCTTAAGATACCTAAGTATCCTAAAGACCGCCTTCCGATGCGATTCTTTAGGTGCCGCTTGAAAGCGAGCACACAAGCATACACTAAACATGATATCGAGCCTAGATGCGGTAAGATAAAGCAATGAACCAATCATAGAACAGTAGTGAGATTGATCAATAGGTTTACTGTCCTTATCCGCGTCGAGATGACAATTTGTTGCCATTGGAGTGCTTCTTGAGCTACAATCTCCCATCTCAAATTTCTTCAAGAGGTCCTTGGTGTACTTCTCTTGATAGACGAAGGTCCCCTCTTGAAGTTGCTTGATTTGAAATCCAAGGAAGAAGTTGAGCTCTCCAATCATTGACATCTCGAATTCCCTAGACATCATTTTGCCAAACTTATGGCTAAGAGCTTCGTTAGTTGAACCAAAAATAATATCATTAACATAAATTTGACAAATAAACAAATCTTCGTTGATGTCTTTGGTGAAGAGTGTGGTGTCCACCCTCCCGATCTTGAATCCTTGCATGATCAAGAAATCCCGTAGTCGTTCATACCACGCCCTAGGTGCTTGCTTGAGCCCGTAGAGCACCTTGTGCAACCTATACACATGATTAGGATTCCTCAGATCTTCAAACCTAGGAGGTTGTTCAACATAAACAAGCTCGTTAATGTAACCATTAAGAAAGGCACTTTTCACATCCATTTGATAAAGTCTAATATTATGATGTGAAGCAAAAGCAAGGAGTATACGGATGGCTTCTAGCCGGGCGACCGGGGCAAATGTCTCCCCAAAGTCTAGTCCTTCAACTTGCGAGAACCCTTTGGCCACAAGTCTTGCCTTGTTGTGGACCACAACTCCATTCTCGTCTTGTTTGTTGCGGTACACCCACTTTGTTCCGATGACGTTCTTGTCCTTGGGTCGCTCCTCCAACACCCAAACTTCATTGCGGATGAAGTTGTTGAGTTCTTCTTGCATGGCCATCACCCAATTTGGGTCTTGGAGTGCTTCCTCAATATGAGTGGATTCTACACATGAAACAAACGAGTAGTGCTCACAAAATGAAGCGAAATGGCGAGAACGTGTACTTACACCCGTTGACGGACTTCCAATGATTTGGTCCATCGGATGCGCCTTGGAGATGCGTCCATGCCTCATAAGTGGTTGTGAAGCACTTGGCGAAGGTGATGCATGTTGCTCCTCTTGTGGTTGGACTTGATCATGGACTTCTTCTTCTTCTTGATGTTGTTGTGCTTGTGAGTCTTGAGTCGGCAATGGATCATCCTTCTCTTCTTCGTCAACTTGAGGCGCCATGGAGGTGTTGTTATTGGAACTTGAAGCTCCCCCTTGATCATGGCTCTCCTCAACTTCAGGCTTGATGTCTCCAATGGTCATGTTCTTCATGGCTTCTCGTAGAGGCTCATCATCTATTTCATCATGACCAAAACTCTCCTCTTGGGAGCCATTAGATTCATCAAACTCAACATCACAACTTTCCTCAACTAAACCAGAGGTTTGGTTGAATACTCGATATGCTTTTGAGTTTGATGCATAACCAAGAAATATACCAACATCACATCTTCTTTCAAACTTACTGAGCCTTTTCTTGCGGTAGATGTAGCACTTGCATCCAAAGACTCGAAAGTAGGAGATGTTGGGCTTTCTCCCAATGAGAAGCTCGTACGGGGTCTTTTGAAGTAGTCGATGGAGATAGACCCTATTTGCGGCATGGCACACCGTGTTGATTGCTTCGGCCCAAAACTTCCCCGACGTGCCGTAGTCATCAAGCATTGCTCTCGCAAGAGTGATGAGTGTCTTGTTCTTCCTTTCAACGACACCGTTTTGTTGAGGGGTGTATGTGGCCAAAAACTCATGCTTCACGCCTTCACGGTCACACCACTCCCCAATGTTGTAGTTCTTGAATTCGGTGCCGTTGTCACTCCGGACCTTGATGATGGGAAGTTGAAATTCCCTTTGAGCGCGGTTGGCGAAGGTCTTGAACACTTCCGGAGTTTCACTCTTGTCACCTAGAAATAGAGTCCAAGCATAGCGAGTGTAAAAGCCCGTTTTTCGGAAGAACAAAAACACAAAAATGCGAACTTAAAAATTTTGAAAATAGACTTGGAAATCCAAACTCACATGAACCATATGAGTTAACCAATGTTCACTTAACATAGGGACTTGTTAAAATTTTACCTATAGAACATGGTTGATAATGTATTTGGAACTTAAGGTGTGAAATCCTTAATTTCCAAGTCTTCACATTTTCATTGAAAAATTAAAGGAGAAAAGAAAACAAAATAGAGGGAAAGAAAAAGGAATTATTCCAACCCTAAAATGGGACATCCAAAAATATTCAAATCTCATGCCGTAAATTTTTCTATGAACTTCTAATATTCCAAATAGACTCTCGGTAAAGTTTCAAAATTTTTGAAGCCCATTTCCCATTTATTGGACACGTACTGAGAGTTTAATCAACGTCGACTTCAAATTTAAACTTTGTGCTCAACTTTGTCCAAATCAACTCCAGATTTTTCCTGAGGTCCCTTATGGTTCAAAAAGGTTAACTTCAAAGTTTCAGGATTTTTGAACCTAATCTACTATTTATTTCCTTGAGTCAAGTATCACTACTTGAATTCAAATTCAAACCTGAGTTCAAATTCAACTTACTCAGTTTTGAAATCTGATTGCACCATAAAATTCTCCACATTTTATTTAGTCACTGGGCCAAATTTGACTATTTTTGAAGCCTATTTGCTAGCTCCATTTGAATTTTGAAAAGAGAAGGGAGGAGAGAGTGGGACCCACATGTCATACTTATCCTCAGTACTAGGAAAGGGTGGGCCCCACTGGTAACCTACTCAATGGAGAGAGATGTTTTACACCTGGAATGAAGTGGATAAGGGGGAAATCAGAGTGGGCCCCACAGGTCAGTCTTACCCAGCTATAGAAAACCAAATTGGCTCCTCTCCCGGTCCTTATCTTCTTCCTCCCACGCACGCGTCTGCTTCTTTGCCCTGCCCCCACGGACTCTCGCGTGCCTCTCCCTCCTAGCTCCTGTCCATGGCACCGCCCTGCCCGCTCGCCCACCTCCTGGCCGCCCTCGACACCGCCGACGGCGCGCTCGCCGAGCCGCCCAGTGCCAGCGCGATGCCCGTCGCCCCCCCTACTCCACGACGCCCTGGCCGAGCGCCGAGCCGCCGCGTCACCGCACCGCCTCTGTATGCGCCTACCGCGCCGGCAGCCGTGCCCCAGCGCCCGTGCGCCGCGCCGCCCCCTCGCGCCCAGGCCGCCGCCGCCCTAGCTGCCCACGGCGAGGCTTCACCCCGGCTGCACCTCACCCTGGACTATGCCTCCTCACCGCCGCCGCCCTACGCCGACGCCGTCGCTCGCCGGAACCGCATCACCCCACCAGCCACGCGCCTCCTCGCCCAACCGGCGCGCTCACCGCCGCCCAGCACCGCCTCGCCGTGCGCGTCGCCTTGCTCCTGACCGCCTGCAGCACCAGCGCCGTGACCGAGCGCCCGGCTGCCCTAGCGCCACCGACCCGTGCTCCTAGCTGCACTCCACCGCCGTGTCCCTGCTAGCTGCGCCTTTCTGGGCCGACCGCGAGCACCATGACGCCATGTCCGCGTTCCGCGCCGTGGCTATGTCCTGGAAGCAAGGCGAGTAATGGGTGTGATGGAGAATATGCAGGAACACGTCGTTGACACACCGGCATCGACAACTGGTCCAAGGTTGGCTCCGATTTTGCAAGATTCATTGGATCAGTGACTGCAGCCTAGGTGTTCGATGAAATGGTTACAAGGCAAAACTAAGTGTGTTGCCGTTCAATGCTGGTCTATGGATGCAGGTCTATTCTGAGATGGCAATCGACAAGGACATGTGCCAAGATACCCTTTGAATGGTGATGACGCGATGGAACTCTAGTACACACCAAGATGTTTGGCGAAATGCCTACAAGGTGAGCCTTACACTGAAATACCTTGCTTGACATCACCAACGTCCGTTCGTCGTGATCGCTAAGGTTACTCATGTGTCGTCAAGTCGTACGTCCAGTTTCCGCATTGATATCATTCCTATAGGAGTCCCTAAGTTGACCTCTTTTGTCGTTTGTATCACGTTGACTTGTCCGTGCGTGCTCGTGATGATCCACCATGAGCCGCGTCAACGTCGTTGACCACATGACATGGTCGTGACATTCTGAACCATCATCGTGTCCTGGCATCGAGGTGAAGGATGCATGTGATGTACGTGGTACTAGAACACAACCACGACACATCAGTCGATGGTCGTTTAGCCAAATTAGGGTTTGGTCAAGGCGAGACTCGTCGAGTCCTAGGTGTAGCCTAGATGCTCGATGAAATGCCTTCTAGGTCAACCTGAGTGTATTGGTGACCACCGATGACCTAGGGTAGAATACTGCGAGAACGTTGCAACCGACGAGGAGAACTAGTCCAAGTGGAACCTTGGATAAGAATTTCTTAGTCGTGTCGAGGACGTTTCCTTTCCACTCGCAGGATTGCTTACCTAGGTGTACCTCTTCATCGACGGTAGGTTCGTCGAGTCTTTTGTCGACAACTAAGTCGAGTCCCTAACTCTTCGACTCATGAAGTGGTGTTCGAGATTCCGCTCACCCCTTTGACGAGTCCGGGTCGATGTGGACCTCGCTAATCCGATCTTCTCGTGATGGCAAAGCATGATCGTCATGACAAGGTCTCGCATCATGTTCGAGTTCTAGGAGTTCACCGAGCTCATCTGGACAATCTTGCAAAGGACACTACATTAGTGTCGTCGTGTAAGCACTTGAACGATGCTCAAGAAGCTTGCCGTAGAAACTACTTTACCAAAAAGTCATTTCAATGTTGTCTTGGTACTCACGTCAGGTTAACAAGGCTCGTTATGATGTCTTAAAGTCCAAAGAATGTTGACCTCACTTCACTCCCAAGTATCGCTAGGGTTTCACCCTGGTTCATCCTTATCAGAACCCTGCGACCACACTTGTCACATAATTAGGTTTATTCCTTAATGAGTTTGTGTAACTTCATTGGTCGACTTCTAAGTCACAACCTCTTGTTGCACAGTTCACTCATGCCTTAAGCTTTCAATGCTCCATCTTGATCGCTTAGTCTTCCTTACATCACACAGCCCAGCAATACTTCTTCACCATTCTACCTTATCACTCTTTGTGCGGCATAGCTCCAAGTGTCGAGTGCTAAATTGCGATGTGTCATTACATTGCACCTTTCAGTGCTTATCTCGACACTACTATGCCACCTTGACTCTTAGGTCATCCTTACACTACCAGTCCAACACTTTCGCACCATTCAGCTGTATCGTCCTTGAGTGGCATAGCGTCGAGTGTTGAATGCCAAGTTGTAATGTGTGCTTACATTGCACCTTTCAATTCACATCTCGAAACTACTATGACCACTTGACTCCATCCTTTGTTTATCCACACAACAGAGGCATATCTGTCCTTCCTAGTCGAACTCCTCATTCTTAGAGTTTACACAACCCCGTGGAGTCTTTTCTTAAATTACTTAATCACTTAATTACTCATATGCATATCATGTCGATAGGAACGTGCTGATAGGTGATCGACAAGAAGCTTCACTTGGAGGAGAAGGCCAAGGTGTTTCCACTGAGGTTCCATGGCAGGTCCTCCGGAGGAAGATCAAGCCCTAACAATTGACATTTGTTCAGTCGCAAACTAAGGCAAGCCCCGGTTTGCATTTAAGTCGTTTATGAGCTTTTGCTTTATCACTATGATGAATAGTATATGAATTGTGCATTACGTTTAGGGTGAATGATACTCCACTTGCATGACCAAAAATCCCAGGGGTTTATTTGGCACGAGTTACAGTTCGACCTGTAGTAACTGCTTTGCTAATGCATAGGAGATCCGGTAGAAGTCGAGTAGTTGGAATCTACTCGCGAGAGATGTATCTCACAGGATTGGTTGAATAGAACATGGCTTAATATAATGAAACTGAGACCGGGTAGGGAATGGATAGGAAGCGGCGAGAATTGAGTCTCGGTCGCATAGCCCTGCCTGTGTTGATTAAGGCCCGTCCGTATGCGGCCCCGCTGGACAAGCTTGAATTGTACCGGCAATATAATGGACATATGGAATCCAATAAACTGATGTAACTTGATAACTGGGATGTTGAGACCCATTAACTCACCATCGATAGGGGTGGGTTGAGGACAGTAAGGTGTAAATCGGTCGGCGGACACATGAGGTGTTCCGTGCGGAGACCTTCTGTTTGCGGAGGTGAGACGGGCTCAGCATTTGAGTTTCTTGTGAAAGGTTGCCATATACGACTAGTACTGAAGTGCTACGTAGGTACTGCGCGAAGTGCTCGCTGGCATTTCCGAAAGTCCGTATGTGTCGTGTTGTCCGGGTGTGTCCTGATTGCAATCACTGTCCCTCGCAGTAATAGAGTACCACTTGTTCACTGTGTCGTGACGTAGTAAATACTAAAGAAGCCAGAAAGTCATATTGTATTGAATTATAATTACTTTGCAACCTTGTATGATTTAGAGATAGTACAATTAAAAGTTTACAGTTTCCCCATACTTTAGCTGTAATAGCACTATGTGCTTTGGGCATGTCATATCATCGGTAAAGCGTTTCTTGTTTGATTGTGGAGCCCATGATGTGCCGTGCTCAGAGAATGTCATTTGCTACTTAAAACTTGATTATAAGGATCCACTTGTAGGCGAGTCATTTATGCTATTCCTTACCTATGTTCAGTGTCCCCTTGCATCTGTCTAATGAGACGGTTAAGTCTTGCTGAGCCTTATGCTCACGTTTGCGCTTTAACGATTTTTGCAGGTATTAGTTTTATTTCTGCTGTTCAGGTTGTACATGAGACTCGAGGTGTCGAGATAAATCTCATGTGAGCCACGCCGCTGCTGTTTGTTCTTCGTGTTGCTAGTGAGAATCGTCCTAGGGCATGGACGTCTTCTCTCCTGCTTATTTAGGTGAGATTTTGAGTATGTGATTTCCGCTGCGTGTGTACCCTTGTTGTACACTCTTTTGTAAACTCTTCTTATTATGAAATGAAAACTTTATATGTTTTGGTATCCTTTTCGTGTGTGCTGTTAGGTGCCGCATCGCACGGCACCACCCAATGAGATCCTCGGATGTGTGGACTCCGGTCCCCACAGACATGGTATCAGAGCTTCATTGGGAATAGCACGCTCGAAAAGAGCCCATTTTTGAAAAAACTCCGAAGTAGTCGAGTGAGGTTTAGCTATATGCCCGTTAAGGACTATTACTAGTATAAGTTATAAAGGTGGTGAACTAACTTGTTATGTTATGCTGTAACGACGCTCTGTCTTCAAGGTAAGAGGTAAGGTACGCCGCCGAGAGCGGATCAATCTCGGTAAACTCTGCATACGAGATATGGTATGTGAAATTTCCGTGGCTTAGCACGAAAAGTCAATATGAGTCTCTGAAACTTTCCATGTTTCTGAGAACATATGACACGCGGTACCCCAGCGTGACACAAAATTAGTGGGAGCCCCTGTCGGGTGGTGTATAACCCGATAGTATGTATCTCTAGAACTATTCATGTTCTATGGGATCATGCGAAACACGTATGCCCGAGCGTGTATAAGCCGGTTCGTACGGGAGTCTTTGCTGTACAGACGTATTTACAGCCATGTACCTCGAGACATGGCCTCGCTCGAGGACGACTCACGCCAGAGTCGTATGCATTTACTTTTAATTATATCTTATTGTGACTGTCTGTCGTGTTTCCCCGTGCCGCCCTTGAGGTGTGAAGGTGTGAAAGGGGATTGTTTGTCTTTTGCAGGTACACTAACTCCGGTAGCGACCCGTGTAGAATACGTTTGCGAGTGATCGATATTAGGACCACCTATAGACGTATCCGGATATACCGGGTTAGACTTTTCTTTTGGTAAGGCACGTAGTACCGCCAGTATCCCAATTGATACTTTGACCATCCCCCACGAAAGAAATGACTTCATATTCATATTGAGTCCAAGTATCAGTTGCTGATATCTTGTGGACAAATTAAAATGTTTCTTTTCAAGAGTAGGTGAACCAAAGTTCTTTGCTCCTGGCGAGAGTTTAGCTCGACTTCGCCGGAGTAAGACTTTGGTTAAGTTTGAAGATCCATAGTGATATGCTATGGATAAGAAGGTCGTCAAGTCTCTTTTAAGATTCCACTTGGTTCTAAAGGAAATGATTAGTTGTGAATCAAGTTCTAGCCATCGGACTTGAGTTTTGAGCTAAGTTTCAAAATTTGAGTTTGTTCCCAAATTCTTGTGTTTCGAAGCCGGTGAGTTCTGTTTTCGAACAGAATAGATCTGACTTTGAAATTCCATATCTCTTCAACCTGGAGGGCTTTGGAGGCAAGTGAATACTTTTTGAAAAGCTTTTGAAGTCTTCTAATAGTTTCCTATTGACCTCCAAGCCAAAAGATGCTTTTATGGTGATGAAAATGCACCATAATCACAGCAGCTGCTGTTCTGAAACTACACGGACCAGCATCTGAACTTTCGTCATAATTCCTTGAAGAAAGCTCTTCTATTCCATTATGATACATTTCTGGAAAGTGGAAAAGCTATTCTACAACTTTGTTATTCAGTGATACCTCAAATTCAGCTTATAACTAATTAGAAAACAGAGTTGAAGATAATACATGTATATAGGTACTATCTGAAACAGTCAAAAAAATTCTGAACTTTGAACGGACATAACTGTTAAACTAGAAGTGCAACCTATGCATGTTTATACATGTATGGAAAACTTAGAGAGTCCTCTACAACATTTCTATAGAACTCCAGAGCAGAATCCATCTCTAACATACTCAAAATTTCAGATTTCTAGACTTGATCAAATCTGGACAGCGAGTGGACAGTCCTGTATACAGTTACTGTTTCTCGCATAACTCGCTGTATAATTGTCGAATGACTTTGTATTTTACATTTCTGGGATCCTGAGAATGTATGCAACAAGTTTGCTATGTATCACTTTTGCAAATATTGATGTTTGTATATCTGAAATTGTGGACAAAATCAGCCTTAAACAAAGGAGGTGCTGTCCAAATTTTCAGAAAAACTGTCAACTTGCAAATGCCATATCTTCTCAACCAGAAGTGCTACGAGGGCAAGTAAATACTATTTAGAAAGATTTGGAAGTCCTCTACATGTTTTCTGTTCAACACCAGACCAGAATCCTTTTCTAAATGGGTGAAATTTGGATAATCGCAGAGACTGTCCAGGCATACCCAAACTGGACAGCAATCTGTACACCTCTGAATTTAATCCATAACTCGCAGACCCTTGATCCAATGGTGTCACGCGAGTAACCGTTGGAGAGTTTAGAGAGTCAGCTACAATTTTTGCAATTGGCTCCAGACCTGAATCGGTCATCTACCTATTCCAAATCGAGTTTGAATACAGAGTGGTCAATCTGAACTGAATTCAATTCTGAATACTGAAATTTTACCTAACTTCAAAAATTCATATCTTTTGAGCTAGAGCTGATATGAAGAAAAGTAAGTACATTCTGGAAATCTTATTACATTGGCTACAACTTTGTAAATAAGAATATTTCCAGATTTCCATCAGAACAGCCTGAAAACTTTAGATCAAAACTGCTACTGTTTAAGCAGATTCTGCTGAAAGTGCAGAGAAATCTGCTAACTTTAAAATTGCATAACTTGCAAACCAGAGACGATCTAGAGTCAAACCAATACTTTTTAGAAAGGTCTTGAAGTGTACTTTAACTTTGTTGTTCACCTCAAGATATGATTTTGCCATTTACTTGGCCAAAATCTAAGTTGCGTCCAAGCTGTTCATCCTCCACCAGGATTTAATCGGGTGATGACCCTTTAGGGTGTTTATGGATTTGGTTCTCGAGTTCAACTCGAGGAGTTCCATAACATCCCAGGTGTTGAGACCCAATAATAATTGCCTTTAGAGTTCAGTATTACACTAAGGCAAATCCCTTTTGCTCGGATGCACATGCTAGTGTTTTGACTATGCAACCTTGCATCTCACACTTTAATTGTGCATTGAGCATGTATGACACTTCCCTTAGTTGGACGACCCTCTCCATAAATATTGCTTGGAGTAAGTTTCTTGCTCACCTAGCTTGAATCTTAAGGGGGAAGGAGTTCATCTAGTAATTGAAGTGTTACGTTCACCTAGGTGTCATACCAAGGTACATCGACACCGAACCAACGTGCTGGGAGCAATGCTCAAGTAAGTAGGACCGAGTACAACATTGACTCATTAAGTCAATGCGAAGCTTAAGTGACGGATTACCTTGAACCCCGTTTCTTGTGGAACTCGATCAACGAGTTAAAGGAGTCAGTTGATTCTTCACGCTAAACCACTCCTTTGCTTCAGTCTCTGAGACGAGAAGCCATAGGTGAGTAGTATGAGCTGGAAATTCTTTAGCAAGAACGTGGATTACTAACCAAGGTCGTGCCTAGCACAGTACCTTGTCAACCACTTCGTGCAACCTACGGAAGTGAGGAGAACCTTACTCTTCAAAGGTTACTCTCTTTGCCACTTCTGAAGGCAACCCTACCGCACCTTTTAAGGGGTAGACATAGTACTTTAAGAAAACTACGAGATGAAAAACCTGACCCATTGTAAAGGAACCACAGTTACCTGTAAGTTGTGATTAACAAGCTTTAGGGAACTTCCGATCAACAAGAAGTTCAATCACCTTGTTCCATTTTGTACACTCCGTTGCCTTGAGATGAACCTCACCATTCCTTGCTAATACTTTTACCTTGAAACCATCGAACTTGGTCGAGATATGAAAGTAGCAAGTCTTTTCTAGCGCCTTTCATGACCAAGTTTAATCAATCTTCCTGTATTTGGGATACTTCTGACTGTATTTGGATTGTCTTACCTATTTTTGCTCAAAACATAATACTGAATGCACCATACCTTGCATAATTATCCGCGGAGTTGCATTGTGTCTGCATAACATTCATCCGGTTTGTGATGCATCATAAAACGTAATTACTAATGAGTTTTGAGCAAGAATATGTGACCCCGTTCAGATACTTTAGTAGTGCCTAACATTTTTGAGTTGTGATCAATTTTATCGTTCGCAACGCCTTCGACTGGTTTCATTATCTTGAGTAGCACAAGGGACACCTTGTGACTAAAACACAGTTGAGTCCTTGTCCTTGACTTGTTGAAACTCAAATCGCCATGAGTACTTGCAACTAAACAAACACTTGGACTTCCATCCTTGACTTGTTAGGTTCAAGTACCTTGATTGTTGCAACTATACCGTTCGTCATCAAGTAGTCATCAGTTCGATGACCAACCTTGTAAAATCCATGAAATCTCCTTCCTCGTGAGGATACCGTTCGTTTGTCAACCTCGTGAAACTCTTTGGGTCCATCTAAGATCTTATGTTGTTATATGGTAACCTTGCTATACTAATTACCTTGTAGTTACCATATGATTGAGTTCTTTGCTGTGTTGAAACATATGAGGATACTGAATCCTTACATCCTCATGTGCCACCGCAAAAAGGTCTTCATCTTCTGCTTCTATTGTCTGAAGACGTTGATATACCCAGAAACCTTGTAGTCGTCATATCTTCAATATTCCTGCTGTTTTGATTACATAAGAGTGTTGAGTGTCTTGCTACTCTTATGCTACGGCTAAGGAATCCTATGGTTGACTAAACATCAAACGAGGTTAATGATTGTTGTTTAACCTCGTAAACCATCTTAACTCATGACAAGGGAAATACCACATTAAGTTGAAAGGACCTATACAAAACCAAGCAAGCAACCAAGAACCAATGCAAGAAAAGTTTCAAACTATCAAGGTGACCTAGAGAAGCAAAGAACAAGTGCAAATTCTTCAAATCAAGACTAGGACAGGACAAGATGTCATGTCAGTGCAAGAGTACAACAATAAAGGATCAGTAACAGACATGAAAGTTTTACGATGTGATATTGTCATGTCGAGCATCCTGTCAAGGTTATCAACCTAAAGACTGGAATCTCCTGAAGCAGACTTTAGAATTTCTTAAGATGCCTGAATATAATCACTATTTCGTAGAACCCAAGTTTTTAAGGGCATTGCCATTTTCTTTAGTCAATGACCCTCTTTTACGGATCGTTCCCTCATCGTTCTGTTGTTCTACCTGTTAGAATCTCGGGACGAGATTCCTTTAAGGGGGAAGGATTGTAAAAGCCCGTTTTTCGGAAGAACAAAAACACAAAAATGCGAACTTAAAAATTTTGAAAATAGACTTGGAAATCCAAACTCACATGAACCATATGAGTTAACCAATGTTCACTTAAAATAGGGACTTGTTAAAATTTTACCTATAGAACATGGTTGATAATGTATTTGGAACTTAAGGTGTGAAATCCTTAATTTCCAAGTCTTCACATTTTCATTGAAAAATTAAAGGAGAAAAGAAAACAAAATAGAGGGAAAGAAAAAGGAATTATTCCAACCCTAAAATGGGACATCCAAAAATATTCAAATCTCATGCCGTAAATTTTTCTATGAACTTCTAATATTCCAAATAGACTCTCGGTAAAGTTTCAAAATTTTTGAAGCCCATTTCCCATTTATTGGACACGTACTGAGAGTTTAATCAACGTCGACTTCAAATTTAAACTTTGTGCTCAACTTTGTCCAAATCAACTCCAGATTTTTCCTGAGGTCCCTTATGGTTCAAAAAGGTTAACTTCAAAGTTTCAGGATTTTTGAACCTAATCTACTATTTATTTCCTTGAGTCAAGTATCACTACTTGAATTCAAATTCAAACCTGAGTTCAAATTCAACTTACTCAGTTTTGAAATCTGATTGCACCATAAAATTCTCCACATTTTATTTAGTCACTGGGCCAAATTTGACTATTTTTGAAGCCTATTTGCTAGCTCCATTTGAATTTTGAAAAGAGAAGGGAGGAGAGAGTGGGACCCACATGTCATACTTATCCTCAGTACTAGGAAAGGGTGGGCCCCACTGGTAACCTACTCAATGGAGAGAGATGTTTTACACCTGGAATGAAGTGGATAAGGGGGAAATCAGAGTGGGCCCCACAGGTCAGTCTTACCCAGCTATAGAAAACCAAATTGGCTCCTCTCCCGGTCCTTATCTTCTTCCTCCCACGCACGCGTCTGCTTCTTTGCCCTGCCCCCACGGACTCTCGCGTGCCTCTCCCTCCTAGCTCCTGTCCATGGCACCGCCCTGCCCGCTCGCCCACCTCCTGGCCACCCTCGACACCGCCGACGGCGCGCTCGCCGAGCCGCCCAGTGCCAGCGCGATGCCCGTCGCCCCCCCTACTCCACGACGCCCTGGCCGAGCGCCGAGCCGCCGCGTCACCGCACCGCCTCTGTATGCGCCTACCGCGCCGGCAGCCGTGCCCCAGCGCCCGTGCGCCGCGCCGCCCCCTCGCGCCCAGGCCGCCGCCGCCCTAGCTGCCCACGGCGAGGCTTCACCCCGGCTGCACCTCACCCTGGACTATGCCTCCTCACCGCCGCCGCCCTACGCCGACGCCGTCGCTCGCCGGAACCGCATCACCCCACCAGCCACGCGCCTCCTCGCCCAACCGGCGCGCTCACCGCCGCCCAGCACCGCCTCGCCGTGCGCGTCGCCTTGCTCCTGACCGCCTGCAGCACCAGCGCCGTGACCGAGCGCCCGGCTGCCCTAGCGCCACCGACCCGTGCTCCTAGCTGCACTCCACCGCCGTGTCCCTGCTAGCTGCGCCTTTCTGGGCCGACCGCGAGCACCATGACGCCATGTCCGCGTTCCGCACCGTGGCTATGTCCTGGAAGCAAGGCGAGTAATGGGTGTGATGGAGAATATGCAGGAACACGTCGTTGACACACCGGCATCGACAACTGGTCCAAGGTTGGCTCCGATTTTGCAAGATTCATTGGATCAGTGACTGCAGCCTAGGTGTTCGATGAAATGGTTACAAGGCAAAACTAAGTGTGTTGCCGTTCAATGCTGGTCTATGGATGCAGGTCTATTCTGAGATGGCAATCGACAAGGACATGTGCCAAGATACCCTTTGAATGGTGATGACGCGATGGAACTCTAGTACACACCAAGATGTTTGGCGAAATGCCTACAAGGTGAGCCTTACACTGAAATACCTTGCTTGACATCACCAACGTCCGTTCGTCGTGATCGCTAAGGTTACTCATGTGTCGTCAAGTCGTACGTCCAGTTTCCGCATTGATATCATTCCTATAGGAGTCCCTAAGTTGACCTCTTTTGTCGTTTGTATCACGTTGACTTGTCCGTGCGTGCTCGTGATGATCCACCATGAGCCGCGTCAACGTCGTTGACCACATGACATGGTCGTGACATTCTGAACCATCATCGTGTCCTGGCATCGAGGTGAAGGATGCATGTGATGTACGTGGTACTAGAACACAACCACGACACATCAGTCGATGGTCGTTTAGCCAAATTAGGGTTTGGTCAAGGCGAGACTCGTCGAGTCCTAGGTGTAGCCTAGTTGCTCGATGAAATGCCTTCTAGGTCAACCTGAGTGTATTGGTGACCACCGATGACCTAGGGTAGAATACTGCGAGAACGTTGCAACCGACGAGGAGAACTAGTCCAAGTGGAACCTTGGATAAGAATTTCTTAGTCGTGTCGAGGACGTTTCCTTTCCGCTCGCAGGATTGCTTACCTAGGTGTACCTCTTCATCGACGGTAGGTTCGTCGAGTCTTTTGTCGACAACTAAGTCGAGTCCCTAACTCTTCGACTCATGAAGTGGTGTTCGAGATTCCTCTCACCCCTTTGACGAGTCCGGGTCGATGTGGACCTCGCTAATCCGATCTTCTCGTGATGGCAAAGCATGATCGTCATGACAAGGTCTCGCATCATGTTCGAGTTCTAGGAGTTCACCGAGCTCATCTGGACAATCTTGCAAAGGACACTACATTAGTGTCGTCGTGTAAGCACTTGAACGATGCTCAAGAAGCTTGCCGTAGAAACTACTTTACCAAAAAGTCATTTCAATGTTGTCTTGGTACTCACGTCAGGTTAACAAGGCTCGTTATGATGTCTTAAAGTCCAAAGAATGTTGACCTCACTTCACTCCCACGTATCGCTAGGGTTTCACCCTGGTTCATCCTTATCAGAACCCTGCGACCACACTTGTCACATAATTAGGTTTATTCCTTAATGAGTTTGTGTAACTTCATTGGTCGACTTCTAAGTCACAACCTCTTGTTGCACAGTTCACTCATGCCTTAAGCTTTCAATGCTCCATCTTGATCGCTTAGTCTTCCTTACATCACACAGCCCAGCAATACTTCTTCACCATTCTACCTTATCACTCTTTGTGCGGCATAGCTCCAAGTGTCGAGTGCTAAATTGCGATGTGTCATTACATTGCACCTTTCAGTGCTTATCTCGACACTACTATGCCACCTTGACTCTTAGGTCATCCTTACACTACCAGTCCAACACTTTCGCACCATTCAGCTGTATCGTCCTTGAGTGGCATAGCGTCGAGTGTTGAATGCCAAGTTGCAATGTGTGCTTACATTGCACCTTTCAATTCACATCTCGAAACTACTATGACCACTTGACTCCATCCTTTGTTTATCCACACAACAGAGGCATATCTGTCCTTCCTAGTCGAACTCCTCATTCTTAGAGTTTACACAACCCCGTGGAGTCTTTTCTTAAATTACTTAATCACTTAATTACTCATATGCATATCATGTCGATAGGAACGTGCTGATAGGTGATCGACAAGAAGCTTCACTTGGAGGAGAAGGCCAAGGTGTTTCCACTGAGGTTCCATGGCAGGTCCTCCGGAGGAAGATCAAGCCCTAACAATTGACATTTGTTCAGTCGCAAACTAAGGCAAGCCCCGGTTTGCATTTAAGTCGTTTATGAGCTTTTGCTTTATCACTATGATGAATAGTATATGAATTGTGCATTACGTTTAGGGTGAATGATACTCCACTTGCATGACCAAAAATCCCAGGGGTTTATTTGGCACGAGTTACAGTTCGACCTGTAGTAACTGCTTTGCTAATGCATAGGAGATCTGGTAGAAGTCGAGTAGTTGGAATCTACTCGCGAGAGATGTATCTCACAGGATTGGTTGAATAGAACATGGCTTAATATAATGAAACTGAGACCGGGTAGGGAATGGATAGGAAGCGGCGAGAATTGAGTCTCGGTCGCATAGCCCTGCCTGTGTTGATTAAGGCCCGTCCGTATGCGGCCCCGCTGGACAAGCTTGAATTGTACCGGCAATATAATGGACATATGGAATCCAATAAACTGATGTAACTTGATAACTGGGATGTTGAGACCCATTAACTCACCATCGATAGGGGTGGGTTGAGGACAGTAAGGTGTAAATCGGTCGGCGGACACATGAGGTGTTCCGTGCGGAGACCTTCTGTTTGCGGAGGTGAGACGGGCTCAGCATTTGAGTTTCTTGTGAAAGGTTGCCATATACGACTAGTACTGAAGTGCTACGTAGGTACTGCGCGAAGTGCTCGCTGGCATTTCCGAAAGTCCGTATGTGTCGTGTTGTCCGGGTGTGTCCTGATTGCAATCACTGTCCCTCGCAGTAATAGAGTACCACTTGTTCACTGTGTCGTGACGTAGTAAATACTAAAGAAGCCAGAAAGTCATATTGTATTGAATTATAATTACTTTGCAACCTTGTATGATTTAGAGATAGTACAATTAAAAGTTTACAGTTTCCCCATACTTTAGCTGTAATAGCACTATGTGCTTTGGGCATGTCATATCATCGGTAAAGCGTTTCTTGTTTGATTGTGGAGCCCATGATGTGCCGTGCTCAGAGAATGTCATTTGCTACTTAAAACTTGATTATAAGGATCCACTTGTAGGCGAGTCATTTATGCTATTCCTTACCTATGTTCAGTGTCCCCTTGCATCTGTCTAGTGAGACGGTTAAGTCTTGCTGAGCCTTATGCTCACGTTTGCGCTTTAACGATTTTTGCAGGTATTAGTTTTATTTCTGCTGTTCAGGTTGTACATGAGACTCGAGGTGTCGAGATAAATCTCATGTGAGCCACGCCGCTGCTGTTTGTTCTTCGTGTTGCTAGTGAGAATCGTCCTAGGGCATGGACGTCTTCTCTCCTGCTTATTTAGGTGAGATTTTGAGTATGTGATTTCCGCTGCGTGTGTACCCTTGTTGTACACTCTTTTGTAAACTCTTCTTATTATGAAATGAAAACTTTATATGTTTTGGTATCCTTTTCGTGTGTGCTGTTAGGTGCCGCATCGCACGGCACCACCCAATGAGATCCTCGGATGTGTGGACTCCGGTCCCCACAGCGAGAGTAGTCATCAACTATAACAAGACAATAGAGGTTACCGCCAAGGCTTTGATATGTTGACGGTCTGAAGAGGTCCATGTCAAGTAGCTCAAGTGGCTTGGAGGTTGACACCATTAGCTTCATCGGGTGGTGTGAAGCAACTTGCTTCCCGGCTTGACAAGCGCTACAAAGCTTGTTCTTCTCAAATGTAACATCCTTCACGCCGGTCACCATCCAAAGCTTGAATGACTTCTTGAGTTTGCTCATTCCAATGTGCGCTATGCGTCGATGCCATAGCCAACCTAAGCTTGTCTTAGTGAAAAGGCAAGTGGTCAAGCTAGCATTCTTGTTGGAGAAGTCCACTAGGTAGAGATGTCCATGCCGAAATCCTTTGAAGACTATGTCTTGACTTGTTTCACTACTCACAACAACATCATTTTTGCTAAATGTGCACGTTAGTCCAATATCACATAGTTGTGCAATAGAAAGTAGATTAAAACTAAGTGACTTAACGTACAATACATTGGAAATAGATAAATCATTTGAAATAGCAATTTTACCTAACACAATTACCTTACCCTTAGAGGTATCACCAAAGGTGACATGTTCATGATTGCTGGGGTTTTCTATGGTGGTGAACATACCATCATTGCCGGTCATATGTTGAGTGCACCCGCTATCGAGTACCCAATGCTTTCCTCTGGCTTTGTAGTTCACCTACACACATGAATTCAATTTTTGACTTTAGGCACCCAAGCCAACTTAGGTCCTTGTATGTGTGATACAAGTGTTTTTGGGACCCAAAGTTGCTTGGGGAGCTTCCCCTTCATGCCCTTCATGTCTTTGCCAATGAACCTTGCCTTCACCTTGCCATGTACTTTACTCAAGAGATAGTAATGATCATTGAAAGTAGATTTGTAGTTAGTAGGCAATTTTGGAGAAGGTCGGTTAGGAAGAGGACACTCCCTTGTGTGGTGACAGGTGACCTCACAATGTTGGCAATAAGAACCAACTTCCTTGATGAAGATTGTTCTTAGCTCCGATGAGGGCACCTTTCCTTTGTTAGGCACCGGGAAGGATCCAAGTCCTCTCTTGTTGAAGGCCTTTGCTTGTTGGAAGAGGATTTCCTTGTGCTTGACTTCTCCTTTTGAAAGTCTAACCACACTAGTGCATAGACTCTCAATTTCTTCCAACAAGTCCTTCTCCCTAGCATTTTCTTTCAAAGACAAAGACTTGTGCAAGACATTAGTGGCATGAGAAGTAATGGATATCTTATCATTAAGAGTTTGTTTCTTCATAGTTTTTAACTCTTGATCAAGCACTTCATAAGCAGGGTTAAGTGTTTGGTGCTCTTGGATTAACTCATTGTGCTTTCCCAAGAGTGCTTGGTGGGCTAAGTCAAGCTCATGATGATATAGCTTGATTTGAGCCTTATCCTCCTCAACTTGCTTGACATGGGATTTCAACGTGTCATGCTCTTTGAGTATGCTTTCATACTTGTCAAGAAAATCAAGGTTAGCACTCTCAAGCTTAGCACGAGTTCCTTCAAGAGCCTTAACCTTACTCTTTTCCCTCTTAATGATAGTGTGATATTCATTTATTAAAGAAGTTAAATCATCGGGGGAGAGCTCATCATCGCTAGAGTCATCACATACCTTGGTGTTACCTTTCGCCATGAGGCACATGGGCGGTGGATGAAGAGGTGAGTCATCATTGTTGGCAATGGCAAGGCCGGCCAAACTTTCTTCTTCCGCTTCACTCTCTTCATCACTTGTTTCTTCGTCGGTGACCCATTCATTTGCCTCACACATGAACACCTTTTGTGGGCCATTTCTCTTCTTTGGGAAGAGTCTTGCCTTATTGCCCTTGTCATGTTTCCTCTTCCCAAAGGATCTTGGTTTGGGTTTGGCCTCTTCTTCATCATCATCACTTTCTTCAAGCTTGCGATGCTTGCTCTTGTGGTTCTCTCTTCTTTTGTCCGGTTTTGGACAATCATAGGAGATGTGGTCTTGATCACCACAATTGTAGCAAGTCTTGTGATCATATCTCCTTGGTAGAAACGCTTTCTTCTTGGGATCAAATGTGTATCCCTTCTTAGTAATCTTGGAGTTCAAGCGCAAGAACTTTCTCATCATCAACGCAAGCTCATCATCATCATCATCTTCACTTGATGCTTGCTCTTCTTCACTTGAGCTAGGCTCAACCACCTTCTTCTTCTTGAGGCTTGTTTTCTTGGTGGAGGCCTTTAGATCAATTGTTTTTGAAGATGATTGCTCCATCATCCCAAGCACACTCATCTCATGAGCATGAATTTCTCCAATGAGCTCCGAAACTTCAATGTGGTCAAGAGACTCTTTTTGGAGCATGGAGTTGATGATGTTGTACTTTGGCTTGGGAAGGAGCATGAGGATCTTGCGGTTGATGTGTCCCTTGCCAAGAGAAGCAATGTCAAGAGCATTAATTTCTTCAATAAGCACATTCAAGCGAGAGAACATTTCATTGACATTTTCATGAGTTAGCATCTTAAATTCACCATATTTTGCTTTAAGCATGTGATATTTAAGTTCCTTGACTCGAGAAGAGCCCTCATGAATCTCTATTAAGCAAGCCCAAATTTCACAAGCTTTTTCTTTACTAGCAATCCTAGCAAACACATCTTGACTAATACATTCATAGATTGCATTCCTAGCTTTAGCATCCCATTTAATTTGATCACCAACATAGTTGTGTTCTCCAAACCCCGTGTGGGTCGTTTCCCATACTTCGGGAGCAATAGCCTCTAGATAAGTGCGCATGCGTGCTTTCCAATAGGCAAAGTTCTTGCCCTCGAAGATAGGAACCGAACCCCCAACCTTGGCCATTTTAGCTCTCTAGCGGTGAAGCTAGAATGATCCTATGAGCAACCTTGCTCTGATACCAATTGTAAGGATCGAATGCCCAAGAGGGGGGGGGGGTGAATTGGGCTTCTTTTTAAAAATCTAAGCAATAAAACTTAATTCCTAAAGCCCAATTCCCTACGCAAACAATCTATGCATTGAAGTAACTAGAAACTTTGTGGAATGTAAAATGCATAAATGTAAGGGAGAGGAAGGGAATGCAAACTCCCGAGGAGACACGAGGATTTATCCCGTGGTTCGGCAAGATCATCAAGATCTTCCTACATCCACGTTGTGGTACCCACCAAAGGGTTTAGCCACACCCAAGTCACCGAGACGAGGGATATCCACTATTCTTCTCCGTTTGCCAACCTTGGCAAGGTGGAGCTCAAGCCTTGTACAACTTCGACCCTCCGGGCTTCCACAAACGCCTTGGCAAGCTCCGGAAGTCTTCTCACAGTTACAAACACCAAGGGGCACTCCCCTGAGGCTCTCACTATCCTAGAGATTCCACTCACCCAGAATGGAGGCACACAAGCTCTCTCTCTAGCTAGTTCTAGCCTATTTCTTGGTGTATAGGTGATCGAAATGATGTAGAAGTGATGGCTCTTGGTATTGAATGCTTGTGGATGTGTTGATAATGTCTGGTGATCAAGACTTGTCGAAATGACCGATTTAGAGGGTATTTATAGCCAGCCTCCCCGAAATAGCCGTTGGAAAAGTAGGCTGACAGAACTTTACTGTGAACACCGGATGATCCGATGTCTCCCCTTTAGTTATCATCGGTCAAGTTTACTTTAGCTGACGTCATTGTGTTAGATATGACCGTTGTTAGACCGATGTTGCTCCTGTCTTCTCATCGGATAATCTGGTGGCTCTTCCTCCAGAATTGACTCAAACTTGATGCTTACTGGAGTGATTGACCGATGTGTATATTTCTGTACATCGGATGATCCGGTGCTACACTTGGTCCAATGATATTGCAAACTGTACTGATGGACCGATGTAGATGAGCCATTCACATCGGATGATCCGGTGAGTGCTTTGTTCTGAGGTCTTCTTCTTCAGTTGAACCAACTCGACCGATGTGTATATTTCTGGAACCATCGGTTGATCCGGTGAGTTGATTTTGTTTGCTTCGAGTTGTTTCTAAGTGATTCTTTTGTGTCTTGCTCGATTGACCTCTTAAACATTTGTTGCATATGTACTTCTGATAGTTGTCAAACATTAAGTGTCATCAATTATGGTTGAATGACTTTGACATAAGAGCTTTCACTTCTTGTCTTCATATCATTGATTTGATCTCATAAAGTGATTGTATATGGATCTCCAATGACATATATATTTCATTTGATTGAGTAATTATGGGGACCTTGCATTCACAAATTCATTAGTAAAATCCAACAGTTGTCATTAATCACCGAAACCGTACCTCATGGGTGCCTAGATGCTTTCAACGGCGTGGCAAGCGGTGTTAACCGCCTCCGCCCAAAACTGGTCTGATGTCTTGTACTCATCAAGCATCATTCTTGACATCTCAATGAGTGTCCTATTCTTTCGTTCCGCCACCCTGTTTTGTTGAGGGGAGTAGAGGGCTGAAAATTCATGCTTGATGCCCTCCTCATCCAAGAATTCTTCCACTTGAGTGTTCTTGAACTTGGTGCCATTGTCGCTTCTTATAGCCTTGATTCTTGAGGGGAACTCATTTTGAGATCTACTCAAGAACCTCTTGAGGACACCGTGAGTCTCACCCTAATCATGTAAGAAAAATACCCAAGTGAACCGAGAAAAATCATCAACAATAACAAGACCATATTTGTTACCGCCAATGCTAATGTAGGTTATTGGCCCGAAAAGATCCATGTGTAGCTGTTCCAAAGGTCTTGTCATCGTCATGATGTTCTTGGAGGGGTGTTGAGATCCCACTTGCTTCCCCGCTTGACAAACACTACATGGCCTATCCTTTTCAAAGACACCATTCTTCAAACCATAGATGTGCTCGCCCTTAAGAAGCTTTTGTAAGTTCCTCATCCCAACATGTGCTAGCCTTCTATGCCAAAGCCATCCCATGTTGGTTTTCGCCATTAAGCATGTGTCAAGTTGAGCTTTATCCGAGGTGAAATCCATAAGATAAAGCTTTCCCTTGAGCACACCCTTAAAAGCGATTGAGTTATCACTTCTTCTAATGATGATCACACCCTCATTAGTAAATACACAATTATAACCCTTGTCACATAGTTGTGATATAGACAAGAGGTTATAGTCTAGAGAATCAATATGCAAAACGTGAGAAAGAGTATGTTGGGGAGAAATAACAATTTTACCAGAGCCAAGGATTTTCCCTCGACTATTGTCCCCAAAGAGGATCCCTTCATTTGGATCATCATGGTGCTCATACTCCACGAACATTCTCCTCTCTCCGGTCATGTGGTTGGTGCATCCACTATCGAGCACCCATTTGGATCCGCTGGAGGAGTACGCCTACAAAACAAGATTATGCCTTCCTTTTAGGTATCCAAGTGGAGTTGGGTCCTTTGACGTTAGTAGTGAGGCACTTGGGCACCCACATGCAAGGCTTGGGGCTCTTGCGAAGTGGCCCAACATATCTAGCATATACTTTGCCATACTTGTTCCTCATTAAAACATAAGATGCATCAAAATCATGGAAGAGAGGACGCGGTTCAGATTTAGGCAAGTTAGTGTTAGTTGGAGTATTCTTCCCAATTTTAGTTGGGGATGAGCTTCCCTTGACAAATACAATCAAGTCTTTCCCATACTTGGAGGTTTTATCATTTTGCTTTCCACCTCTAGTATAACCAAGACCATCTTTGACATAGGGAGGTCTTGTGTTGGTGTATGCACTTTGTGCATATGCCACCTTCTCTTTGTCAAAGATGCCACCCTTAGGTGCTTGTTTGCCTTGAGTCAATTTAAGATCATCCTTTAATTTAAGGATCAAGTTAGAACATTTGCAAGTAGATATTGCTTCGGATGCAACCTTTGAGGAGGATGAGATTTTGGAGGAAGAGGCTACGTTGGTCTTGAGGGACTCAACTTGAGTCTCAAGGATCTTGTTAACTTTTGCCAAGTTGCCAAGTTCGTCCTTGAGCTCAATGGTTGTCTCCTCAAGACTTGAGCATGTTTTCTTGCTTAGAGCAAGTTCATGCTCCAATGCCTTGATCTTCTCTCTCTCAAGCTCAAGGATCTCTTTACATCTCTACTTTTCATGGATAAGCATGTCCTCTTGCCTATCTATGAGCTCCTCCTTCTCTAAAATGTCATCCGAGAGCAATTTTATTCTATGCAAAGTGCTCTTACTTATGTCCTTAAGCATGTGTTCGTTTTCACTAGCACTATCAAAATCATCATGAGAAGATATGGAAGAGGATGAGTTAGAAGTAACCTTTCTCCTTCCTTGTTTTGCCATGAGGCAAGTTGGCTTGTGGTCGTAGAGGTTGGGGTAAAGCTTGCTTCCCTTGGAGCTCCTACCGATGGCTATGGTTGCCACCTTCTCCTCGTCTTCGGAGGAGGACTCATCGTTAGAGTCCCATTCCTTGCCTAAGTGAGCATGACCGGAGTGCCTCTTCTTCTTGTAGAACTTCTTTTCTTTAGGCTTACCCTCCTTCTTCTTCTTGCCCTCTTCATGTGGGCAATCCACAATGAAGTGCTCGTACTCGCCACAATTGTAGCAAACCCTCTTTGTTTTGGGCCTTGCTTTTTCTTTGCCCTTGCTCTCATGCTTGTATCCTACTTTTCTTCTCCTCATCATTCTCTTGAAATTGTTGATGAAGAGGGCCTCTTCCTCATCAGTGTCAAGGCTCTCCTCAACATCTTCGTTTTGCTCTTTTGAGGAGGATGTCGCTTTGAGTGCAACATCCTTCATCTTTGAAGCGGTGAACCTTTGGAGGGCATTGTAAAAGAGCGCCTCCTTCTCCATGATCTTGTGGTTGATGATCCTCCCTAGAAACTCCTCTGGGGTCATTTTGGCAAACCCCAGGCTTTCTCGTATCATGGAGCAAAGAGAGACGTTTCTAGTCATGAATGCCCGAATCATCCTCTTCACCACCCCGTGGTCCGTCCACTTGGTGCAGCCATAAGATCTGCTCTTGTTGATGAGCAGCTTTAGGCAATTGTACATCTCTTGGGGAGATTCACCATCCATAATGGCAAACCTCCCGAGCTCTCCTTCAATGAGCTCAATCTTCACTTCCTTCACGACTCGATTGCCTTCATGAGCCATCTTGAGGGTGTCCCAAATATCTTTGGCCACCTCAACTCCATCTACTCGGTTGAACTCATCTCTTGAGAGAGACGAGATGATCACTCCGGCCGCTTGGGCATTGCGCTGAATGAGCACGACTTGCTCCGGAGTGATGTCTTCTTCATTCTTCGGGATATGCATCCCGGTCAACACAATTTGCCACAAATAAGGGTTGAGTGACACGGGATGGATCTTCATATTGTTCTTCCACATCCTGTAGTCGGTTCCATCGAATTGGGGAGGCTTCCCCAATGGGACGAAAGGTAGTGGTTGTTTGAGACAAGGCGTTCATAGTTGTAGCCTTGTTGGTTGTAGTTGGTCGTGCCACCCGATGTAGAGGTTGAAGAGTAAACCTTTGGAATCTTCAACTTCTGTCGAAGTTTCGCCTTGAGCCGGCGAGTCTCTTCGTCACCCGTCGGTTTGTCTTTGTCGACTGTTGGAGTCGGCAGATCCCCTAACACTATGAAAAGTGTTTGAAGGAGTTTGTAGTTCGGTCTGGGCGCGCGGAGATCTAAGAAAGTGAAATGCGATTTGGACACAAGTGACACGGTGGTTTACGTGGTTCGGGCCGCCTGAGCGTAATACCCTACTCCACGGGGGTGTGTATGTGTGTTGTATTAACTTGTGAGCCTCAGAGTGTTCTAGAGTTCTCCCTCCCGTGTATCGTCGGTTTGTCCTTTTATAGCACAAGGACAAACCGTTACAAGTCAGCCTGGCCCGACATGTGGCCCTGGCGGTTACTAGTATTGATACGCGAGATTAATTGTTGCTAATAACCCTGTAACGGCTCCGACAGTGCCGTTACAGGTGTTAATATCATCCGATTAAGTGTCATTAATGTGGAATTAATGATAATTAATCGGGTCTTGAAGTCTGCAGCTGTCCTTTGGAGATCCGGAGCCGTTACAACGTCTCCCGGGGATTTGAAGCGGTTTAGCTCCGACGTATGGACACGTGGCAGCTCCGGAGCTTGCTTGGGAGAAGCGGGAAGCTCCGGGGTGACCTGGCACGTGTCATGTCCGGAGCTTCTCTCGGTCGGGGGCTACCTCCGGAGGTGCCGTTTCAGTACTTGGCCCGGAGCTTCACCCTTGCGGGTAATAGCTCTGGGCTGACAGTACACGTGGCAACCTAGAGGTTAACCATGTTGGAGAAGCGGGTCCGGTCACGTCTGGCGAGTGGGCCCCCAAGGGTCTTCAATTTGAGTTGATGTCCTTCCCTTGAGATCTTTGTAACCTCAGGGGGTGTATGGTTTTTAGGGTACCGACAGTGGCCCCCTGGACCTACCTCCGGGGAAGGCCAACGGGATGGAGTCGTTCCGCCGGAGGTGGGTCCATACTTGTGACTCTTGAACTGGGTCTTCAAGAGTCTTCGGAGGTGCCTTTGGCGGGGCTTTATGGTTGAGTCCCGACGCGTGGCGCACCTCAGGCGGCAGATAAGATCTTTGACGTGCGGATCTCTCGCAATTGAAGGTCGTCGGTTCCCGATACGGAAACCGTATCGGTTCCGCGCGCCTTGTCAGTCCGCCGCCTTTGGGTTTCCCGCCTCGTGATGACAACTGTTCGCCTGGGTAAGAGCCTCGACTTGATCGTCAGGGTGGTCCCGGGCCCTCTTGTCATCGGCTGGGTCGAATTCTTGAGTAGTATGCTTAACTCCCCTGCAGTTTCCATCCAAGCGTTGCGAGGGCTTACTTAAGAAGGAAAGCGCACCGTCGGGAGTTCTTTACGCTTTCCATCTGTTCTTGCGCTCAAACTCCCAACTCGTGCTTTGCTTTTCTTCTCTCGCCTAGCTGTGCTGCGATGGAGTTGGGTCTGCGTGAGAGTCGTTTGAAGACGGAGAGCGATCTGAAGAAGGTCCGAACCCTCATGGGGTGGTCGTCGGACTTCTTCAACCGTTCAATCCGCACCGGAGGAGAGCTTCCCTTTAAAAAGGAGCACTCCGGCGAAATGGTATACTTTTCATCGTATGCCATGGTGGGGTTGATCCCACCATTTTCTTCCTTCTTTTTGATGCTGCTGGACTTCTACGGTCTACAGCTATACCACCTTGGCCCTCACTCCCTTCTCCTTGTGTCCATCTTTGTCCACTTCTGCGAGATGTGGGTGGGCATTCCTCCCTGCATCGAGCTCTTCCGCACTTTCTTCACCGTCCAAACCACCGGCCGAAGTGACGAGTACCTTGGCTTCTACTACTTTGTGAAGCGCAAGAAGTGCCCGTTCAAGTACCTCCGGTCGTTCCCTTCCGGGAAGTGGGATGACTGGAAGAAAGATTGGGTAGTTGTCCGGGTGGAGGAGCACGAGCGGTTGGAGCTGCCAGAAGGTCTGCCTGGCATTGACACGTCAGTGTGGAGCGAAGTTCCGGTGCTGGCGGCAGCCTTCGATCCCGTCCTATCAAGGATCCGCCAATGTGTGGAGGGAGGATTGACTCCCCAGGCGGTGTTCTGCAACTTCCTGTTCAACAGGTGGGCACCGCTGAAGAGGAGGGAGAAGCTCGCCTGGGCCCTCAACAGCGTGATGGACGAAGACCGGGTTGAAACCGGGTTGAAGTCCAGCATGGTGGGGAAGTCCTTGGAGTTTCACCTCAAGAAATTCCAGCACGGCATCGATGTAGACGGAGCGTACTTGACTCCGCCACCGGCTTTCCTCCCCCTGAACGAGGAAGTTGAGTTCTGCAGGGAGCTCCGGCGGAAGATGCCCGCGCTTGACGACCTTGGCGTCGTTGAGAGAAGATCGACCGCCTCGTTGGCGATCCCCGGGTTGTCGGAAGGCGGCTCCGCCCCTGTCTCTCAGCCAAGAGCTGAGGTCACCGGCAAGGGCAAGGAGCTGGCGGAGGAGCCAGAGAGCCGGAAGAGGAAGTTGCGTCATGCTGACGGGAGGTCCGTCGGGCTTGCTACTTCCCCGCCAGTTCCCCGTCCTCAGGAAGGAGGGTCCTCCGCTGCTGTAGCGTCTGTCCCCGTGGTGGGGTCTTTTCGGAGCGCTACTGTTCCGGCGGTGGGATCCTCCCGGAGTACGGCTGTCCCCGTGATGGGTCCCTCCGGAGGTGCCAGCTCCGGACAGGCGACTCCGGTTCGAGAAGCGGTGAGGGCCTCCAGGTCTAGGAGTTCCTCCCGGTCAAGGAGAGCTCCGACCCGGGAAACGCCCGCGGCTACGGCAAGTCCTGGGAGTCCTCCCGGAGCTCCTACGCCGACCGTGGCCAGCCCGGAACGTCCGGGAAAGAGGTTTCGCGCAAGCTGGTGCGTGAACCTCCCAAGGTAATTTTTCTTGCTTACCTCAATTAACTTTTAATTATAGCATCTGTTTGCTCAATTTCTTCATTCTTCATCTGCAGCGTTCCCAAGAAGGGGAGTGAAGCTCCGCCCTCAGCCACAGTGTCTGAGGCTGCGAGGGCTTCTGCTCCAGCCCCGGTGCCGCCTCAGGCGGAGGCTGCGACAGCTCCGGCGCCGGCTGTCGTGGTCATGGACCTCGAGTCGTCTCCAGAAGTTCCCATGGTAGCGCCGGACCACAGGATTGAAGATGCGCCAGCGGCACCCGCTCCGGAGGTTGAAGCTCCGGGCCCTGGTGCTGCAGAAGTAGATGCTCCGGCTGTCGAGCCGGAGGAAGTAGCGGTCCCGGCTTCAGAGCCGGAAAATGCTGGAGCTTCGGCGGTCGAGCCGGAGGCAGCTGAAGCCCCGGCGTGCGAGCCGGAAGTTGAAGTGGTTCCGGCAATTGAGCCGGTTACTTCTGAAGCTCCGGTCGCAAGGCCGGTAGTTATTGGAGCGCCGGCTGCAGAGCCGGTGGTGGTGGAGGCAGGGGAGCTTGAGCTCCCCTCAGAAGAAGCGTCCCGGCCGGAGCCATTGGAGGCGACGACGTCGATGGTACCCGTGGCGGAGCCAGAGTGCCTGAACGAAGTCGCCGGCCCCCAGCCTGAGGGGGCGAATGAAGATTTGGTGGCGGGACCTTCTTCAGTGGCGACTGAGGCCATCCCGGAGGAGGGCCCTAGTGCCTTGGAAGCTCGGGGTTCCGCTCTCGCAGAGTGGGACCCAATTTTTGTAAATGAAGACCCGCTGGAACCAGCAGAGGAGACCCCAGAAGGTCCGGAGCCCATCTCGCTGTCGATGTCCATCGACAACGCTTGCTCCAGTCTGCGCCAAGTCCAACTAGCCTTCTTCCACGACAGCAAGGTTCTTGAAGAGGAGCGCCAAACCCTGAGGAGGTGGCGTAATAGACTCCAATTCGAGACCAAGCTGGCGCAGTCGAGGATTGCTGCGGACAAGGAATGGATCAAGCGGGAGAAGGTCCGCTTGGAGCTCTGGGGTGAGATGCTGGACGAGAGGGAGAGCATGACTCACAACCTCGACGCCCAATCCCGGGAGTACCACGACCAAGCTAAAGCTGCCAATGATGCGGCCAACGCCCGGTACGATCAACTCGAAGCCATCAGTACCGCACTCATCAAGCGCCGAGAGGCGCTTGAGGGAAGGGAAAAGCGGCTCGAGGATGAGGAGCAAAAACTCCTGGAGCTACGGGATGACGTCTTGCGACGTGAAGAAGAGCTCGCCGAGAAGACAGCTCTGGCGGACAAGGGCCTCGAGGAGCGCGCTAAAAAATTGGAAGAGCGCTGCCTCGAAGAGGAGGAGAAGACCTGGGTGCGAGGGCAGGAACTCTACGAGTATGAGTGTGCCCTCATCGCCCGGGAGAAGAAAATAGAGGCTAGGGAGAAAGACCTGGTCGACCGCCGGAACAAGATCCACCTCCGGGAGGAGGAGCTCGGAAGACTCGAAAAGCGGGTTGCTGCGAAGATTCAGCAAAACGCCAAAGAAGTTGAGCGCCTCTCCCGCGAGAATTCGGAGCTGGCGGCGGCCCGGAGGTCCTTGGAAGAGATGAAGGGCCTGAGGAAGACGGACTCCCTGCAAATTTGGGAGTTCCTGAGCAAGGCCGACGACGCGCTAGCGCCGATGGGTTTCAGCCCCGTGCTTCCGGATGATCCGGAGCCGGAGCCGGACCTTGCGCTGCAAGCGTTGGGCGCTGCGGGCAGCAAGCTCTCCAAGGTGGGCGACGTCATCGCGGACCAGTTGGAGGTCGAGGGGCAATCCCTGGCTAGGAACGTCACAGAATATGTGTTGACGTGCTACACTAGCCGGAACCCCCGATTCCCTCTGGACCCGGTGCTTGAAGGCCCAGTTGAAGGAGAAGGCGAAGCTACCCGAGCCAGCGTGTCGGAGGTCGCCCAGAAGGTCGCTGAGTTCTTCCATAGGGTCTAGGACTATCTTTCTTAGCCTTTATTTGTATCTTCTCTTCTTCCTCAATTTTGTAATCCTTTGTCTCCAGATGTAATCTCCGGTCTTCTGATGAAATGAAATCCCCAATTTTTCGTGAATTTCATTTTTTTGTCTTCAACATCTTTGTCTTCACTTGGCCCCCTGGTAGATGTGCACAATTTGATTGTGGACATGTACCAAAAGGATGTTGATTTTTGTTGAAGACAGATTTGCTTCGAACTCGTATAGTTTAGGTCCGAAGTTTTCGATAGTGAAGGTCCCTTGAAGTCGTCGGAGCTTAGAAGCTCCGGCGTTGCCCATTGTCGGAGCTTAGTAGCTCCGGCAATAGCCTCTACCAACACGTTGAGTGTCGATAGTTAATACTTCAAGGTGTCGGAGCTTAGTAGCTCCGGCAATGACCCTTGCCACGCCTGGCTTGCTGGCAACAGACTCTAGTGATAGAGTCTTCTCACCATCTTCAAGTTAACGCCGGTGGGAGTCGGAGCTTGGTTAACTCCGATTTTTCTCCATCAATGTTGGGTTTATTCTTCCTGCACACTTAGGCCAAGAAAAACAGTAAAATTCGTTCCTTATCTATAACTTCGTTGCGGCTTACGGTTCTCAAGAGAATTTCAAGTTGAACACGATTTTTAGTATGATTGGGTGAATTGTCTTTTCTTTTAGATCTAATTGTCCATGGACCCACCTTACTTTGGCCTGCCGGGGTGTAGGTAGAGTGGCGTACTTAGGGTGCTTGACCAGGCTAAGTCGATAGCGCACTCCGGCCCTAGAATGGCTTGGCGGCTTTCAGGCGAGTTGGCCACAGACGACATTTAAATCTAAAAAATCCGACAATTCAACTCAAATCGTACATAAATCGGTTAAACTAGAACTTCTTAAGAATTGCACGTTTCTGTTATAGACAAGAAAGAGAAAAATAAAAATGTCGAGCCTATGCAAAAATGAATGCACGTGGAGTCTATTTCACATGAAGATGTCTTTCATTATAGGTCCGGGGTACATGGGAAACGAGTACACTCTTAGGGTACGGAACCAGGCTAAGTGTGTTTGGTTTCTCGTTTAACCCAGGGTAATTAGCTACACTTCTAGTCCGGAGACTGTATCAAGTGTTGCATGAGCTTTTCAAACCTTTCAGGAAAGGTCCGGCTGCTCTCCCGGAGGAATTACCCGACTCTGTACAATGACTCTATAACATACACTTCAAGTTACTTAAGACTCACCTCCGTGGAATTAAGTGTAGAACTTACGGAGGTGCTCGATGTTCCAAGGATTTGGGAGAGGTGTCCCATCCTCGGTAGCCAAGCGAACGCTTCCGGGACGGGATACTTTGATCACTCGGAAGGGTCCTTCCCAGCCGGGGGAGAGTTTGTTTTGCCCTTCTCTGGATAGTATTCTCCGTAGCACCAGATCGCCTTCCTCGAGCTGTCGGTTATGTACATGCCGCTGATGATAGCGCCGTAGAGCTTGGCGGTATCGGGCATTCCGAACAGCTGCTTGGCACCTTCCCTCCTCGAGGAGGTCTAGGTCTTCACGCCGGAGCTGGTCCTGCGCGGCTTCGTCGAAGGTCCGGACTCGGAGGGAACCCAGGGTGATCTCCGGAGGAAGGATCGCTTCTGCTCCGTACACCAGGAAGAAGGGTGTTTCTCCGGTTGCCCGACTTGGAGAAGTCCTGTTAGCCCATAGAGTGGGCGGAAGCTCCTCGATCCAATTAGCTCCGTGCTTTTTCAAACGCTCATAAGTGCGCGTTTTTAGTCCTTTAAGGATTTCTGCGTTTGCTCTCTCGGCTTGCCCATTGCTGGCAGGATGAGCTACGGAGGCGTAGCAAACTTGTATGCCGAGGTCTTCGCAATATCCTTGAAATGAGGAGCTTGTGAACTGAGTCCCATTATCAGTGATGATCTTATTTGGGACTCCGAATCTGCTCACGATAGATTGTAGAAAATTGATTGCAGATTGTTTGTTGATCGTCACAACAGGAGTAGCTTCCGGCCACTTGGTGAACTTGTCGATGGCGACATACAGGAACTTGTAACCTCCGACGGCTCTTGGGAAGGGTCCCAAGATGTCCATCCCCCACACGGCGAAAGGCCACGTAGGAGGTATCATTTGTAAGGGCTGAGCAGGTGTATGAATTTGCTTTGCATGAAATTGGCATGCTTTGCATTTCTTCACTAGCTCAGTAGCATCCTGGAGCGCTGTTGGCCAGTAGAAGCCGTGCCGAAAGGCTTTTCCGACCAGCGTGCGGGAAGACGCGTGGTTCCCACACTCGCCTCCATGGATTTCTGCGAGGAGCTCGCAGCCTTCTTCCCTTGTGATGCACCGCATTAGGATGTCGTTGGCACCGCGCCGGTAGAGATCCCCTTCTACCAACGTGTATCTTTTAGCCAATCTGACTACCCGGTCAGCGGATACATCATCGTCAGGAAGGATGTTGTCTTTCAAGTAGTTCCGGATCTCCGAGATCCATGCATCGGAACTGACTTGAGCATTTGAGTCTTGCGTGCTGGGTTGCTCGGAGCTTCCGGCAGCACCTACGACCCTTGATGGCTGCCATGGTAACAGGGCCATCGGGACCGTCAGCTTCGGGATGCTGATCTCGCCCCCTTCGTTCAGCTCGGCAGGCTGAACTGTGGGTTTTGACATCCTCCGGACAAAGGTTCCGTCAGGAGCCGGAGCTCCGGTTGACGCCTTGGTCGAGAGTTCGTCAGCTTCAGCGTTGTGAGCACGCTGAACATGGTGAAGGTCTAGGACTTCGAAGTCCTTCTGAAGCCTCTGGACTTCAAGGAGATAAGCAGCCAGCTGGAGATTATTGCAGGAGCATTCACCCTTCACCTGTTTGATAACAAGTTGTGAATCTCCTTTGACCAGCAACTGCTTGACACCAAAGGATAGTGCCACCTTTAATCCATATATGAGTGCTTCGTACTCCGCCATGTTGTTGGTTGCCTTGAAATCAAGGTGCACCATGTATCTTACCTTCTCCCCGGTTGGTGTGAGGAGAAGGACTCCAGCTCCGGCTCCCTGCTTTTGCATGGAGCCGTCGAAGTAAAGGGTCCAGTGAGGCTTAGTGAAGGCCGGAACTTGTGGTTCCTTCTTCTGCTCGCTGGGGCCCCCAGAGTTTGATGGAGAGGGAGTCCATTCTGCCACGAAATCTGCCAACGCTTGACTCTTGATTGCTTGTCTTGGAATGAATTCGAGGTCGAATTCAGCCAGTTCCGCTGCCCACTTTGCAATATTCCCAGTTGAATTGGGATTATGCAGAATCGCTCGAAGTGGATATGAGGTTACCACCGAGACTTTGTGAGCTTGGAAATAGTGTCGAAGCTTCCTTGAGGCAATAAGAACTGCGTAGAGCATCTTATGTACCTCTAGGTATCGAGTCTTGGCATCATGTAACACTTCACTGATGAAGTATACTGGGCGTTGAACGGTCCGGACCCTCCCGGAGGGGTCCGGAGCTTCCTCTCCATTGATCCGGACCCTGTCGGAGGGGTCCAAACTATATTCGAGGACCTCCGGGTTCTGGGTGGAGGAACTCGGAGCTTCTTCAGGAATGACCTGGATCCTATCGGAAGGATCTGGGTCCTCTGAAGTGACTTCTTGAGGATTCAAGTCTGGGAGCTGGGACCCAGACCTGCTTTCGGGAACCTCCGGATCCTCCCGAAGGGATCTGGATTCCTGAGTATTGGGCAGTTCCGGTCTCTCCGCAACCAGAACCATACTGACGACTTCGTCAGCTGCTGAAATATAAAGCAATAAAGGCTCACCAGGGTTCGGAGCTACCAAGACTGGTAGAGTGGTGAGGAACTGTTTCAGCTCCTGGAATGCCTTCTCTGCCTCTTCAGACCATTGGAATGGTCCGGACTTCCTCAGTAACTTGAAGAAGGGAAGTGCCCTTTCCGCCAGTCTTGAAATGAATCGACTGAGGGCTGCTAGACATCCAGTTAATTTTTGGACGTCTTTGATGCGGGTTGGTGGCCGCATGTCTTCGATGGCTTTTATCTTCGCCGGATTAGCCTCTATACCCCGGTGACTTACCAGGAAACCAAGAAGCTTTCCGGAACTAACCCCGAAGACGCACTTGTCTGGGTTTAGCTTCGTGCGGGTGGCCCGCAGCTTGTCGAAGACAGCCTGCAAGGTATCCAAGAGGGACTCCTTGTTTTTGACTTTGACCACAATGTCATCAACGTACACCTCCACTATGTCTCTGATGAGTTCTTCGAAAGTTTTGTACATTGCTCGTACAAAAGTTGAAGCTGCATTCTTGAGACCAAAAGGCATGGCTGTGTAACAATACAATCCATCCACTGTGATGAATGAAGTATGTTCTTCATCTTCCCTAGACATCCGGATTTGATGATATCCCGAATATGCGTCTAGAAAACACAGCAACTCACACCCAGAGGTGGAATCCACTATCTGGTCTATTCTAGGTAGTGGGAATGGATCTTTTGGACATGCCTTATTCAGTGTGGTGTAGTCGATGCACATCCGAAGTTTCCCGCCGGCCTTAGGCACAACGACTGGGTTTGCCAGCCATTTTGGATGGTAGACTTCTCGGATGAATCCGGCTTCGAGCAACTTCTTCACTTCTTGTCGGATGAAGTTCTGTCGCTCTACAGATTGCTTCCGAGGTTTCTGGTGTACAGGCCGAGCGTCGGGGTAAATCTTCAGATTGTGCTCAATCACTTCCCTGGGGATCCCAGGCATTTGTGACGGTTGCCAGGCAAACACGTCAACATTAGCCCGGAGGAAAGTGATGAGCGCGAGTTCCTATTTGTCGTTCAAGCCACCCGATATGCGGGTAGTTTGAGTGACATCGGAACCAATTTGGACGACTTTGACGGGAATGTCGGTGTCGCCGCTTGGCTGCACACGGGGTGCAGAGGTCGAGCCTCGTTGACGAATGCTCGGAGGTTGTGGGGCTTGCTTCTGTCTGGAATCCTCCTCTTGCGCTGTGGTGAGTGCATGGAGTTCTTCCAGAGCAGTTACTCCGGCAGTGCGATCTCCACGGATCCGGAGAACGCCTACTGGTGTCGGCATCTTCAACACCAGGTATCCATAATGAGCAGCTGCCATGAATTTGTACAAGGCAGGTCTACCCAAAATGGCGTTGAATGGTAAGTTGATCTGAGCAACGTCGAAGACCAACTTTTCGGTGCGATACTTCTCCCGGGTCCCGAAGGTAACAGGGAGAGTGATAGCTCCGAGTGGGGTTATGGCCCCCGGACCTACTCCGGAGAAAGGTCGAGAGGGCTGGAGGTCTGAAGGTCGAAGCTGAAGCTTAGTGAAAGCTTCGAAGCTGATGAGATTAAGCCCCGAACCTCCATCTACCAGGACATGATGGAGCTGGATGTTGTTGATGGTGGGGGATACCATCAAGGGCAGCTGGCCAGCTCCGACCATGCTTTGAGGACAATCCGAAGCATCGAAAGTGATGGGTGTGTCCATCCACTTTCGATGTGGCTCCGGTCTAGCTGTAGGAGCTACAGCAGCCATATCCCGTCGCATGGTCTTAATGACGCGACGAGAAGTGATGTCCCATGATCCACCAAAGATGGTGTTCATGGTTTTCCGACGTTCGTTGTCGGAGACGTCGGAATCATCGTCGACGGAGGTGTAGACGGCTTTCAAGACCTTTTTGGGGTCTTGAAACCCTAACTCCTCTTCAGCCGGAGCTTCATCGACCTTTTGTTTTCCCTCCCTCTGACGGAAGGGAGACCCTTCCCGGCGCTTGTGGTAGCGCTCGGCAAGGTTTTGGACCTCCCGGCAATCCTCCAGTCTGTGGCTGCCCGTTTTGTGAATGGGGCACCACATCTTGGATTTGCCACCGTCTTCGGAAGACGGTCGAGGTCGCTTCTCGGGGCGTGGCCCCCGGCCACCAGGAGTTGCAGTGGCTGCAACGTTGGATGTGCCGGCCGACGGCTTCTTCTTGCCGTTGGTCTTCTTTTTCTTCTTGCCACTCCCGGAGGTAGCGACTTCTTCTTTGGAGGATTTTTTATGATCCTCCAAGGCTGGTTTGGAGTGCATTTCACGGCCCTCCGCAGCTCTGGCACATTTGTCAGCCAGGCTGAAGAGCTCCGTGACACTGGTGATCTCTTTGATCGCCAGTTTCTCCAACATCTTCTTGTCTCGTACACCCTGTCTGAATGCTACAATGACAGAAGCGCTTGAGATAGAAGGGATTGTGTTACGTACCTGAGAGAATCTCTGGATGAATGACCGCAAAGATTCTCCTCCTTTTTGCACGACCGCAAAAAGGTCCAGTTCGGTGCCCGGACGGGTGTATGAACTCCCGAAATTGGCGGTGAACTGGCGGCATAGCTCCTCCCAACTGTCGATAGAGTTGGGCGGAAGGCTCATAAACCAGGACCTAGCGGTCCCAGTCAAGGCCACTGGAAAGTAATTGGCCATTACAGCCTCATTTCCTCCAGCTGCTAGGATCGCAGTGGAGTATATCTGTAGAAATTCTACGGGATTGACAGTCCCGTCGAATTTTTCCGGCAAGTGTGGCCGGAACTTCTGTGGCCATCTAACCATACGCAGGTGCATGGCTAGGGCGGAACAGCCTCCTCCTACTCCTTCCAGAGTAGAAAGATCTTGAGCATCTCGTCTTTCTCGAGCTCGCTCGATGTGGACACGGCCATCCTGTTGGCGGTATCGGCGATCAAGCTCCGCTCGGAGGTCGTGTGTCGAAAGCCGAGATGCAGTATGGGCACGTCGTGCCCCAGAGGGCAACGACGTCACTTGCTGTGACGCAGCTCTTCTTCGGTTGTTGGAGACATGTGGACCAAGTCTTCCAGACAACGTTCGTCGCTGCGACGGGGCCCGCCCTGAAGGAGGTGGACCCTGATTGTTGAGGCGTTCGGCCGCTGCTGCGACCAAATGCTCAATATCAGCTCTCCATTGCTCCATGGCACCTTGAGATGCATCCGGAGGTGGTGGTCGCTGAAGGAGAGCACGCGCTGCATGGAGCGCGTGTTCTGGGTTGTCACGACTTGCCGGCGCAGAATGTGACGCCGGTGCACCATCATGTCATTCGGCATGTCTTGCCGGAGAAGATGGTGGTGGTGGGAGTGTGACTCCCGCTGGAACTGAGGCTCCTGCCGGTGGTTGCATGTTGGAGGGATTGCCTCCGACAGTCTGAGCAGCAGGTTGCCCGTTGGATGATCCAGCTGCTGAATTCACCATTCTTGAAGATCTCAGGCGCCCCTACCTGGCGCGCCAACTGTCGACTGTTGGAGTCGGCAGATCCCCTAACACTATGAAAAGTGTTTGAAGGAGTTTGTAGTTCGGTCTGGGCGCGCGGAGATCTAAGAAAGTGAAATGCGATTTGGACACAAGTGACACGGTGGTTTACGTGGTTCGGGCCGCCTGAGCGTAATACCCTACTCCACGGGGGTGTGTATGTGTGTTGTATTAACTTGTGAGCCTCAGAGTGTTCTAGAGTTCTCCCTCCCGTGTATCGTCGGTTTGCCCTTTTATAGCACAAGGACAAACCGTTACAAGTCAGCCTGGCCCGACATGTGGCCCTGGCGGTTACTAGTATTGATACGCGAGATTAATTGTTGCTAATAACCCTGTAACGGCTCCGACAGTGCCGTTACAGGTGTTAATATCATCCGATTAAGTGTCATTAATGTGGAATTAATGATAATTAATCGGGTCTTGAAGTCTGCAGCTGTCCTTTGGAGATCCGGAGCCGTTACAACGTCTCCCGGGGATTTGAAGCGGTTTAGCTCCGACGTATGGACACGTGGCAGCTCCGGAGCTTGCTTGGGAGAAGCGGGAAGCTCCGGGGTGACCTGGCACGTGTCATGTCCGGAGCTTCTCTCGGTCGGGGGCTACCTCCGGAGGTGCCGTTTCAGTACTTGGCCCGGAGCTTCACCCTTGCGGGTAATAGCTCTGGGCTGACAGTACACGTGGCAACCTAGAGGTTAACCATGTTGGAGAAGCGGGTCCGGTCACGTCTGGCGAGTGGGCCCCCAAGGGTCTTCAATTTGAGTTGATGTCCTTCCCTTGAGATCTTTGTAACCTCAGGGGGTGTATGGTTTTTAGGGTACCGACAGTCTTGGTAGACAAACATCTCCTCTTGGGTTACTTGGATCTCATTGGTCGAGACCTTGTCATACCCCACTCCGCCCATCTTCTCTCCAAGTTGTTAGACTCTTTGGGAGAGTCCTGCTCTGATACCAATTGAAATTTGCCTAGAGGGGGGGGGGGTGAATAGGCTAATTGACCTGAAATGACTTAATAAAACGAGATCAGTACTCAGGGGGCGGACTAGTCCAGTCCAGGGGCGGACTAGTCCGGTCCTCTTGCAGGGAAAGCCTAAAAGTGTTTCTAACAAGTTTTAGTTTGATTCTTGTAATGCAAAGTATGTTGGAATGACTTAGTGAATCTTAACAAGTTATGGAGCAAGTATGAGACTAAGAATCACAATGAAACAAGAGTGATGAACAAATACGGTAAAGCTAACCCTAGAAGCAATGTGCGATAAGTGAAAGTGAAGTACACAAGGGACACACGGATTTTATCCCGAGGTTCGATCCCACAAAGGAATCTATGTCCCCGTTGAGGAGTCCACGAAGGACCGGGTTCAACAACCCTTCCCTCACCAAGTTTACCACACGAGCCTAACTTGGTTATCCACTATCACAAAGGGTGAATACAAGATTCGTTGGGGCTTCTCACAATATGAGGCTCCCACCACAAATATGATTACAAATCACAAAGAATGACTCAAGCCACAGATCACAAAGACTCAACAAGTGCAAGAGATCAAACAAAGAGCCTAGAGCGATGTTCTTCCTCTTCTTCACCTCACCAAACCCTAATCCACACAAGAATTAGTTTTAGAGGGAAGGTAGGCAAGAAGGAGGCTTTTGGAGGCTCAAAGTTTGCTGTGGCGGCGCTAGGGTTTCAAAGTTCTCAAGGAATGGTTCAAATGAACCCAGGGGTCCTCTATTTATAGAGGTTCCCAACCCATACTGTTGACTTCAACAGTTGGGCAGACTAGTCTGGCCTACGACCTGGACTAGGGACCATTGACGTCACTGACAACTGTCGCACTGCGCGGCAATCGTCATGCTACCCGCCAACCTTCAAATTCAAACATTCACTTCAAAACGGACTAGTCCGGTCCAAATCGGACTAGTTCGATCTCACACAGAACCTTTTGTTCCGTGTGAAAACGGACTAGTCTGGAGACCACAGACTAGTCCGGCCCCCAGGACGGACTAGTCCGGCCTCCTAAACTTAGTCACTGAAGCACCAACTTTCACACAAATTCGGACTAGTCCGGCCCCCAGGGCGGACTAGTCCGATCTCAGTCAGGACCTTTTGGTTCGGACTAAAACGGACAAGTCCGTGGTTTTGGGACTTAGTCCCGAAAACCCACTCCATGACTACCCGGACTAGTCCGTCCCACTACGGACTAGTCCGAACTCAGTCAAACCCTTCTGGTCCGGTTGAAAACGGACTTGGCCGGCCAGGAGCGGACTAGTCCAACCACCTGCACGAACTAGTCCGGTCACTCCTGCCAGACTACTTCCAACTCTCTTCTCTCAATAGGTTTTGATCTCTAAACCGCTTTGAGCTCCCAACTTGATCTTAATGCACTTTACGCACACATCCTCATACACATATGGCTAGTCTAAACTCGACACGCTAGAAACCCTAGTTTCTTCTTTTCGAGTCGACATCGCCATTTTCATCCTTTTCCTTTTTCAGGATTTGTGTTTTCGCTTGAATCCACACCTGTGCTTAAGATCACTTAGTTCATTAGATACTTAATTGTCATCATCAATCATCCAAAACCCACGGGGATCCTAGATGCACTTTCAGTGGTTCGCAGTTAAACCATCACCGCATGGCATCTTCAGGACGTGGCAGGTGAGATCTGCGCGTGCACATCTCACGCAATTGAAGGTCGCCAGTTCCCAATACAAAAACTGTATTGGTTCCGCGCGCCCTTTCAGGCCGCCGCTCTTGGGTTTCCCGCCTCTCATCATGACAACTGTTCGCCTGGGGTAAGGACCTCGACTTGATCGCCTGGGTGGCCCTGAGCCCCTTTGTCATTGGCAGGATGAAATTTTTGAAATGTATCCCTGGCTCTTTTGCGGTTTCCATCCAAGCGTTGCGGATGCTTACTTCAGAAGGAAAGAGCGCTTGGGTTGAGGACTCTTTAAGCCTTTGATCATCTTTGCGCTCAGAGCCTCTCAACCTCCGCCTAACTTTCCATCCTTTGCTCCACTTTGCCGCGATGGAGTTGGGTCTCCGCAAGAGCCATCTCACGAGCGATGACAATCTGAAGAAGGTCCGAACCTACATGGGGTGGTCCAGCGACTCCTTCAACCATCTGGTCCGCGCCGGTGAGCTTCTGTTCAAGAAGAAGCGCAGTGGCGACATGGTGTACTTCTCTGCGTACGCCATGGTGGGACTAATCCCACCTTTCTCAACCTTCCTCTTGATGCTGTTAGACTTCTATGGTCTGCAGTTGTACCACCTTGCCCCCCACTCCATTCTTCTTGTGTCAACATTCGTCCACTTCTGCGAGATGTGGGTGGGTATTCCCCCCTGCGTTGAGCTTGCTGCGTCATCCATGCATCAGAGCTAACTTGAGCTTCTGAGTCTTGCGTGCTGGGTTGCTCGGAGCTTCCTGCAACACCTGCGAACCTTGATGGACGCCATGGTAATAGAGCCATCGGGACCGCCAGCTTCGAGGTGCTGGTCTCGCCCCCTTCACTCAGTTCGGCATGCTGAGCTGTTGGTCTTGACAATCTCCGGACGAAGGTTCCGTCGAGAACTGGAGCTCCGGTTGAAGCTTTCATAGAGAGTTCGTCAGCTTCAGCGTTGTTGAGATCCCGGACATGGCAAAGATCCAGGACTTCGAAGTCCTTCGGAAGCTTCTGGACTTCAAGTAGATATGCAGCTAATTAAGGGTTGTTGCAGCAGCATTCACCTTTAACTTGTTTTATAATGAGCTGCGAATCACCCTTTACCCAGCTGCTTGACACCATATGATAGTGCCACCTTGAGCCCATAGATTAGTGCTTCATACTCCACCATGTTGTTGGTCACCTTGAAGTCAAGGTGAACCATTTATTTGACCTTCTCCCCGGTCGGAGCGAGGAGAAGGATTCCAGCTCCGGCCCCTTGCTTCTGCACGGAGCCGTGAAGTAGAGAATCCAGTGAGGCTCAGTGAAGACCGGATCTTTAGGTTATGGCTTTTGCTCACTGGGGCCCCCAGGATTTGATGGAGAGGGGGTCCATTCCGCCACAAAGTCTGCCAATGCTTGACTCTTGATCGCTTGTCTTGGGATGAATTCAAGATCGAACTCGGCCAATTCCACTGCCCACTTTGCAATGTTCCCAGTAGAGTTGGGGTTATGCAAGATTGCACGCAATGGATAAGAGGTTACCACTGAAATCTTGTGAGCTTGGAAGCAGTGATGAAGCTTCCTATAGGCAATAAGAACTGCATAGAGCAGCTTATGCACCTCTAGGTACCGAGTCTTGGCGTCATGAAGTACCTCGCTGATGAAGTACACTGGGCACTGGACTGTCTGGACCCTCCTGGAGGGGCCCGAAGCTTCCTCCTCACCAACCCGGACCCTCCCGGAGGGGTCCGGACCTTCTTTGGGGACCTCCAGGTTCTTGCTAGAGGAACCCAGAGCTTCTTCTGAAGTGACCCGGACCTTTCCGGAAGGTTCCAGATCTTTTTGTTCAGCAACAGTAACTCCTTCATTTGAAGGAGGTTGATCCTCTGGCGTCTCTCCTCGAGGATCCGAGTCTGAGGGCTGGGACCCAAACTCGCCTTCAGGTAGCTCTGGACCTTCCCGGAGGGGTCTGGATTCCTGAACTGGAGATGGTTCTGGTCTTTCTGCAACCAGGACCATGCTGACAACTTCGTCAGTTGCTGAAATGTAAAGCAGAAGTGGCTCACCAGGATTTGGAGCTACCAAAGTTGGTAGAGTGGAGCTGCTTCAGCTTTTGAATTGCCTTTTCTGTTTCTTCAAACCATTGGAATGGTCCGAACTTCCTCAATAGTTTGAATAAGGGTAGCGCCTGTTCTGCCAGTCTTGATATGAACCAACTGAGGGTAGCTAGACACCCAGTCAGCTTCTAGACATCCTTGATGCGAGCTGGTGGCCGCATGTCTTCAATAGCTTTAATCTTCGCCGGATTCGCCTCTATTCCTCGGTGGTTCACCAAGAATCCAAGAAGCTTTCCGGTGCTAACCCCAAAGACACACTTGTCTGGGTTCAGCTTTGTGCGTGTGATTCGCAACTTGTCGAAGATAGCTTGCAAGGTGTCAAAAAATGACTCCTTGTTCTTGATCTTGACTACAATGTCATCGAGGTACACTTCCACTACATCTCTGATGAGCTCTCCAAACGTTTTGTACACAGCTCGCACAAACGTTGAAGCAGCGTTTTTGAGACCGAATGGCATGACAGTGTAACAATATAATCCATCTACTGTGATGAAGGCAGTATGCTCTTCATCTTCCCTAGACATTCTGATTTGATGATACCCAGAATATGCGTCTAGGAAACACAATAATTCACACTCGGAGGTGGAATCCACTATCTGATCTATTCTAGGTAGTGGAAATTGATCCTTTGGGCATGCCTTATTTAGTGTTGTGTAGTCGATACACATCTGAAGCTTCCCACCGGCCTTAGTTACAACTACTGGGTTTGCCAGCCATTTTGGGTGGAAGACTTCCCGGATGAATCCAGCTTCGAGCAACTTCTTCACTTCTTAATGTATGAAGTTCTGTCGCTCTACTGATTGCTTCTGAGGCTTCTGATGTACAGGCCGAGCGTTGGGATAAATCTTCAGATTGTGCTCAATCACTTCCCTAGGGATCCCAGGCATTTGTGACGGTTGCCAGACAAACACGTCGACATTAGCCCAGAGGAAAGTGATGAGCACGAGTTCCTATTTGTCATTCAGAACTCCGGATATACGGGTGGTCTGAGCAGCATCGGAACCAATTTGGACGACTTTGACGGGAATGTCGGTGTCGCTGCTTGGTTGCACACGAGGTGCGGAAGTTGAGCCTCGATGACGAATGCTCGGGGTCTTTGGAGCTTGCTCCTTTCTAGATTCTTCCTCCTGCACTGTAGCAAGTGCATGGAGTTCTTCTAGAGCAGTAACTCCGGAGTACGATCTCCGCGGATCCGGAGAACGCCTAAGGGTGTTGGCATCTTCAACACCAAGTAGCCATAATGAGCAGCAACCATGAATTTGTATAAAGCTGGCCTGCCCAAGATGGCGTTGAATGGCAAGTTGATATGTGCCACGTCGAAGACCAACTTCTCAGTCCTATAATTCTTCCGAGTTCCGAAGGTCACTGGGAGAGTAATAGCACCGAGTGGAGTTATGGCCCCCGGACCTACTCCGGAGAAAGGTCGGGAGGGGCGAAGATCTGAAGGTCAGAGCTGAAGCTTGACGAAGGCTTTGAAGCTTATGAGGTTAAGCCCCGAACCTCCATCCACCATTACATGGTGGAGCTGGATGTTATTGATGGTCAGAGATACCATCAGCGGAAGTTGACCAGCTCCAATCATGTTCCGGGGGCAGTCCGAAGCATCGAAGGTGATGGTAGTATCCATCCACTTCCGATGAGACTCCACCCTGGCGGTGGGAGCTACAGAGGCCATGTCTCGCCGCATTGTCTTGAGGACATGACAGGAAGTGATGTTCCACGAACCACCAAAGATGGTGTTCATGGTCTTCCGACGCTCGTTGTCGGAGACGTCGGAGTCATCATCAACAGAGGTGTAAATGACCTTCAAGACCTTTTTGTGGTCCTGAAAGCCTAACTCCTCTTTAGACGAAGCTTCGTCGACTTTTTGTTTTCCTTCCCTTTGACGGAAAGGAGCCTCTTCCCGGCGCTTGTTGTAGCGCTCGACAAGGTTCTGGACCTCTTAGCAGTCTTCCACATTGTGGCTATTCATCTTGTGTATGGGACACCACATCTTGGAGCTGCCACCGTCAGACGATGGCTGAGGTCGTTTCTAGGGGCGTGGCCCCCGACCACCCGGAGCTGCGGCAGCAGCGGCAGTAGGTGTGCCGGCCGATGGCTTCTTCTTGCCGTTGGACTTTTTCTTCTTTTTGCCACTCCTGAAGGTAATGGCTTCACTCTTGGAGGACTTTTTGTTGTCCTTCGGAGATGGTTTGGAGTGCATTTCATTGCCCTCCACAGCCTTGTCACACTTGTCTGCCAAGCTCAAGAGTTCCGTGACGCTGGTGACTTCCTTGGTCGCTAGCTTCTCCAGCATTTTCTTGTCTCGAACGCCCTATCTGAATGCTACAATAACAGAAGTGCTTGATATAGAAGGAATGGTATTTCGTACCTGGGAGAACCTCTGGATGAAAGATCGCAAGGACTCTCCCCCTTTTTGCTAGATAGCAAAAAGATCCAGTTCTGTGCCTGGTCGGGTGTATGAGCTCCCAAAATTGGCGGTGAACTGTTGGCACAACTCTGTCCAACTATTGATGGAGTCAGGCGGTAGGCTCATAAACCAAGACCTGGCGGTCCTAGTCAAATCCACAAGAAAATAATTGGCCATCACGGCCTCGTTTCCCCCAGCCGCAAGGATAGCGGTGGAGTAGATTTGAAGAAATTCGGTGGGATTGATCGTCCCGTCAAATTTCTCCAGCAGGTGAGGCTGGAACTTCTGCGGCCATCTAACCATGCGTAGATGCATGGCCAAGGCAGAAAAGCTTCCTCCTACTCCCTCAGGAGCAGGGCTGTCCCGAGCCTCTCGCCTCTCGCGAGCACGCTCGATGTGGACGCAACCGTCCTGTTGTCGGTAACGACGATGGAGCTCCGCCCAGAGGTCATGAGTCGAAAGCCTCGTTATTGTGTGAGTATGTCTCGCCCCGGAAGGCAGCGACGTCGCTTGTTGAGATGCAGCACGCCTCCTGTGCTGTGAAGCTTGCGGACCGAGTCTACCCAACAAGGTCCGATGTTGTGATGGGGCCCGCCCCGAGGGGGGAGGACCTTGATTGCTCATGCGATCGGCTACTGCTGCAACCAGATGATCTACATCAGCTCTCCACTGTTCCATTGCACCCAGGGGTGCTCCCGGAGGCAGTGGATGTTGGAGAAGAGCACACACATCATTAAGCGCGATTTCGGGGTTATTGTTCGCCGATGCAGTGATCGGCGCGGATGCCCCATCTCGCTGTCCGGGTTGATTCACCGGAGCAGACGGTGGCGGTGGTGGCATGACTCCTGCTGGAGCCACAACACCTGCTGGCTGTTGCATGTTGGAGGGATTGCCTCCAGCAGGTTGCACATCATGGTTACCGTTAGATGATCCAACAGCAGAATTCACCATCTTGGAATCTCAGGCCCTCCTACCTGGCACGCCAACTGTCGGAGTCTGGTTCCGATAATTCTCCCGGTACTACTGTCAGTAGCCCGCGGAGTTTCTGAGTTCGGTTAGGGCGCGCAGAGATTCAGAACAAGATGGTGACTTGACACGAGGATTTACGTGGTTCGGGCCGCCTGAGCGTAATACCCTACTCCACGGGTGTGTTGTTGTTGTTGTATTGAGTGTATGAGAGCGTGAGCCAGGGAGAGGCCAAAAAAAGTCCCCCCGTGTATTGCTCGGCCAGTCCTTTTATAGTACAAGGGCTGGCCATTACATCATTAGCCTGACCCGACATGTGGCCCTGGCAGTTACTGATGCTTAATGAACAGTTAAATGTGTTTAATTCCCCTTAATAGCATGGTAATGCCCCTTAATCTCGCGAGTAGATTCCAACTACTCGACTTATACCGGTTTACCTATTACATTAGCATAGCAATTCTACACGTTGAGTGATTAACCTACCCAATTAACCAATGGGATTGTGGGTCATGCATCTGGAGTATTCAAGCACCCTATACGTAATGCACAATTCATATACTAATCATCATAGTGATAAAGTAAAATTTTATAAATGACTTAAATGCAAACCGAGGCTTGCCTGGTTGCAGGTCAGAGTCGGGGTTAGTATCCGGCAGGTGTACTTCCAAGGCCTCTGGTTTCTCCTCGACTTCGTTCACTATACGATATGCATATAATATGTATATGAATGATTTTGAAAAATAATTATTACCAAGACCATAATTTAATCTATGGTGGTCATTATTGGATAAGGACCTAATTGGCTTTGGAACTTTGATGGTATATACTAGGGAATATGATAGAAGCTCTTGCAAAGAACAGGAGATGATCAAAGTATTTTGTTGTCTCTAAAATTATGGCAAGCAATAACTTCCAAGAATTTTAGAGAAGAAACTGTAGCTTGAACATAGCTGCCAGTTGATAATCATGATAGAGGAAGTTGTTCTGGTTCTAGCAAAATTTGTTTCATAAATTCCTAAGCCTCGGTGAAGGATTTATAGAATTTCAAAGTTGGCAAGAATTTCTGGAATTATCTAATAATTGAATTTTTAGCTTTTCAACTAATATTTAGTTTGCAACTGAATTAGGACTAGGAGAATAGGTCAATTAAATACAAAATTTTTGCAGGAACTAGTGTATGGCTAAAGGAAGGTTCAGTCCAAATTTTGGACATAATAAAGCAGCTTAACATCTGTAAAAATTCAATAACTGAAAAAGGTAATTGAACGAAACAGAGATTTATACAGGTGCAATGGCTCTCAAACTTTTTCTGGTAGTCTAGAATAGGGCAATGTATTTTATGTGAATTTTTGGTATTTTTCCAGTGGCAAGTTCACCTGGAAAAATTGTGTTTGCATTTTGACAGATTATTCTCTACATAATTTAAATATGAGTTTCACAGAACCTAATTGGCACTCACAAAAACTAGAGCTCAAGGGCTTTCAAACAAAATATATTTGAATATTTTTGGAGCATTCTACAGAGAGATATTGATTTTTAAACTTTGGAAATGGTTCTGCACAAAATGGGAAATTTTAACTTTTAAATTTGGCGCCAGGGCCCACTGGATTTAAAATCATACAATCAGGAACGAGCCACACCGGGGACATAAAGATTCCCAAGTGGCCGCACTAAATCCCTAGCCACAGACTGACCCGACGCCTTTTTCACTCGCTCGCAAGTGGGACCCGCGAACTCGGTCTTCTTCAACCTCGGTCCACGGCTCGGGCGGCGGCGTTCTCACCGGCGCGTGGTGGCGCTTTCGCCGGCGATAGCTTCCGGCCCACGAGAGGCTTCGGTACTTGCCGCCCCACCATATTTTCGCGCGGGGAACACGATGGACCAACTCCCGACGGCGAGGGGTGACCGGAAAACCATTCCCGACGGCGGCGGCGGGTGTTAGGGTTTCGGTGATGTGGAGACCCTCGATTCCCTAGCTAAATCTCTCATTTGAAAGCTTGGGAAGCATTGTGGAAGCATAGGAAAGGTTTTAGGAGGGTCTAGATCTCGTGCCATAGCCGGCAACATCGAGGTCGACGGTGAACCGAGCTTGATCAATGGCGGAAGGGGAAAAATGGAATAGCTTGCTAATTAATCGATGGTTCTGGCTGATTTTTGGAGGGAAGGTGCGCTAGGTCACGTAGATCTTGTCGTCTAACCGGATCAAAGAAATTTTGTGCATACAATCAGAATTAAATCGACGAACTAGCCTTAAAGCTATAAAAGCGCTTCGGGAATTGAAGGAATACAAAAGCTAGGATGCACGATAGAATTCAAACTTAACTAGAAGCTGCACGAGGTCGTTGCACACCTTTTTGCTATAGGCTGCAAAGGATGATGATGGTTGTATCGACGGTGAGGCTACGCGGCGTCGAGCGGCACGGGGTGATCGCGACGGCGATGAAATGGTGCGGCGTGGTGAAAAGTGAATCGATGATGGACTTCGGCCGACGGGGGTGGTTTTATAGCCTTCACCGCGGTAGATAAGGACGCAGGGGGGCAGCTGGAGGTGACCGACGGTCGATGGTGCGCTTGCGGCATGCAACATCGCAGTGTCGCCCGGGGAAAGAAAACAGAGGCAGTGAAACGGTCTCACCGACTGACCTGTGGGCCCCACCGCTCTCCCTTATCCCTTCCTCTAAATTCTAGCTCAAACATTGTCCGAAAATTCCCAAAATTTACAGATAGGCTAAGAAAAATATGGGGAATCCAATTCTGCAATCAGATTTCAATTTGGACATAGTTTGTATCAAATTCAAATTTGAATTCAAATATGGGTATAAACCTTATTGAAATAAATAGTATCTGAGGTCCATAAATCTCCAAACTTAGAAGCCAAGTCCCCTGAACCATAAAAGGTGTTAGGAAAAATTGGGGTTTGATTTGGGCAAAGTTTAGTGCAAAGTTAAATTTGATGTCGACGCGAAATGAATCCTTTGTACGTGTCCAAACAAGTGGAAGATGTACTTCAAAAATCCTGAAAATTTTCCGAGAAGCTATTAAGATATCTAAGAGTCCAAGGAAAAATTTGGAGCCTTGGATTTGAATCTTTTTGGCAGGGACTAATATGCATAGCAACATAATCACATTACATTTGTTTTGATCTTTATATTGCTGCAATATAATTTGCCCTAGCCATTTTAATCCATTAACTTCCCAACTTTGCAGAAAGGTTTATTTAAAATGTCCTAGGCTTAGGGTGAAGTCCAGTCCTCATGTTAATAAGATTTAAACATGAGTAGAAAGGAAACTTTTTAGTGAGGTCAAGTTTATGTGCACAACTATATTGACCTCCATTATGTTTGATAAACAACTTGTAGTTGAACTTCACATGAAAGTAAAAAGTGGGATTTTACATTCCTCCCCCTTAAAAGAATCTCATCCTAAGATTACAAAGGAAGGACAAAAGTTAAAGATCTACTGAACATGCGCTGCTAACAAGTCCGAATAGTTCGTTTTAAGATATTCCTCGCTTTCCCACGTGGCTTCTTCAGCACTGTGGTTACTCCACAAGACCTTGTAGAAATGCAAAGTGCGCCTCCTTGTGGTGCGAGTTTTCTCATCAACGATTTGGGTTGGATGCTCGGAACATGTAAGATCTGGTTGGAGAGCTTCCAAATCCTCAATACGTATATTCGCTGGGGCTTTGAGACATTTCCGCAACTGAGAAATGTGAAACACATTGTGGACCCCTGCCAGCGACGGCGGTAACTCCAATTGATATGCCACAGGTCCGCATCTTTTGATTATTGTGTACGGCCCAATGAAACGTGGAGATAGCTTCCCTCTCACTTCGAATCGATGAATTCCTTTCATCGGAGATACCCAGAGATAAACTTGATCCCCAACCTCAAAGTGAAGAGGTCGACGTCATTTGTCCGCATAGCTCTTCTGACAAGACTAAGCGGCTTTGAGGTTTGCTTGAATAATACGTACTTGATCTTCGGCTTCACTTATCAAGTCAATGCCATATACCACTCGTTCACCAGTTTCGCACCAGTTCAAGGGTGTGCAACACTTCCGGCCATAAAGAGCTTCATATGGCGCCATCCGGATGCTAGCCTGGTAACCGTTGTTGTACGAAAATTCCGCCAATGGTACATGATCATCCCAATTCCTACCATGGTGGATGGCACAGACACGAAGCATATCCTCTAGCACTTGGTTCACCCGTTCAGTTTGTCCATCTGTCTGAGGATGATAAGCCGAGCTTCAAATCAGTTTGGTACCCAATGCATCATGGAGATGCTCCCAAAAGCGAGCAACGAAAATAGATCCACGATCTAAAATGATAGTGCGGGGTACTCCATGTAGGCACAAAATTTTGGAGATATAAAGTTCTGCATACCGCTTTGCATCATAATCTACACTGACTGGTATGAAATGAGCTGATTTGGTCAACCGGTCAATGATCACCCAAATTGAGTCGTGCTTATGGAGAGTGGGAGGCAACCCAACAATGAAATCCATGCTGATGTCCTCCCATTTCCAAGCCGGTATGCTTAAAGGTTGAAGCTGTCCAACTTCCTTCATATGGTCGGCCTTAACTCGCCGACACGTATCACATTCGGATACATATTTTGCTACTTCTCTCTTCATTCGAGTCCACCATAACTTCTTTATCAAGTCTTGGTACATTTTGTTACTTCCCGGATGAATGGAATACTTGGATAAATGAGCTTCATCCAGTATCTTCTTCCGAAGTTCCATGTTTCGGGGTACCACTATGCGGTTTTTAAACCAGAGAGTACCTTCACCGTCACATCGGAAACATTTCATCTCCCCCTTCTCCATTCTTTGTCGAATGTGCGACGTCCCTTTGTCCTCCTTCTGAGCTGCCATAATATCCTCCCTGATAGTAGGAATGAGAGCTAGGTTGTAGAGTGCCCCATATGGAACCAAGTAGAGACTCAGTTCTTCTTCTCCCATTGAGGTAATGGAAAGATTGTTGACATGGGACTTGCGGCTCAGAGCATCTGCGACTACATTCGCCTTGCCTGGATGGTAGTGGATCTCAATCTCATAATCCTTGATCAATTCCAACCATCTACGCTGTCGCATATTTAAGTCTTTTTGGGTGAAGATGTACTTCAGGCTCTTGTGATCGGTGTAGAGATGTACTATATTACCCAGTAGATAATGTCTCCACATCTTCAATGCTAGTACCACAGCAGCGAGCTCTAGATCATGAGTCGGATAGTGCTGCTCATGGTTCCGAAGTTGCCTTGATCCATAAGCGATCACTCGTCTATTCTGCATCAACACACAACCCAAACCAATTCCTGATGCATCACAATACACGTCAGAAGATTTGGTTGTGTCCGGTTGAGCTAATATTGGTGCCGTTGTGAGATGTTTTACTAATGCCTGGAAACCTCCCTCACATGCCTCAGTCCATACATACTTCGTCCCCTTCTTCAGAAGTTCTGTCATTGGTTTAGCTATTTTGGAGAAACTGGGAATGAACCTCCGGTAATACCCAGCTAAACCTAGGAAACTTCGAACTTCATGTACGTACTTTGGAGACTCCCATTTGAGTACTTTCTTTATCTTGCTTGGATCAACTACAATCCCTTCTGCTAATATGATGTGCCCTAAAAATGGCACTTGGCTGATCCTGAATTCACACTTGCTGAACTTAGCATATAGCTGGTGGTCCCGTAATCGTTGAAGCACGATACGCAAGTGTTGAGCATGTTCTTCTTTGGATTTTGAATACACAAGGATGTCGTCAATGAAGACCACGACAAACTTGTGCAATTCCGGCATGAACACCGAGTTCATGAGATATATGAAATGAGCTGGTGCGTTGGTCAATCCAAAGGACATAACAAGGTATTCCTATAGCCCATACGTAGTCGAGAATGCTGTCTTTGGTATGTCTTCTGGTCGGATTCTAATCTGATGATAACCAAAACAAAGATCCATCTTCGAAAGTACTTTAGCACCCACTAATTGATCGAAAAGAATACAATGCGTAGTAGTGGATACTTGTTTTCTACAGTGACAGCATTGAGTGGACGATAGTCCACACACAGTCTCAAGGTCTTATCTTTCTTCCCTACGAACAATGCAGAACAACCCCATGGTGATGAACTTGGACGAATGAAACCTTTGTTCTCAAGTTCTGTTAATTGCTCCTTCAGTTCTGCAAGTTCCTTGGGTGCCATCTTGTAGGGTTGCCTTGAGATCGGCACTGTTCCCGGTACAAGCTCAATCTTGAACTCTATATCTCTTTCTGGTGGCATACCAGAAAGATCTTCGGGAAACACGTCTGGATATTCACATACTACCGGAATATCCTTAAGTTCAATAACCTCGGTATTGTGAGTAGATGGATTCACTAGAATTGTTCTCTCAAGATTGAGGACTTGGGAATGATGAAGTGGAGAGTTTAGATATACTTTTCAAGGAACGAGATCTAGAATAGCACCATGGTATTGTAACCATGCCATTCCCAAGATGACATCTAACTTCTGATTCTCTAGTATCAGAAGCGAAGTAAGATATATGGTTCCATCTAGGTTAAGTGGTATCCCATGAACCAACTCATTTGTTACTGTCTTGCCTGCTGGAGTGCAAATTACATACGGAGTTTTTGTGGAGATAATAGGCAATTGACTTTTAATGATAAAAGACTTGCTAATGACATTGTGTGAAGCTCCGGAGTCAAAGAGTATGACTATGGATCAAATATAGAGAACGTACCAGTGAGTATGGGTGCGCCTTTCAGAACGTCCTCAATGGCGAGGTGGTGGACGTTGCCGAGTCTGGGAACTGGCTTCTTGGGCTGGTTGCGGGGTTGGTTGGCGCCCTGGTATGATGACTGTCCTCCGCCTTGCCTACTCTGCAAACAGTCCTTGGCGAAATGCCCCGTGCGTCCACACGTGAAACACGTGTACGGGGTTTGGCCGGTACGAATGGGAGGACGGAATCCCGGTGCACGCGGTGGAGGTGGAAGTGCACGTGGGATCATCCCCTACTGTTGTTGCGGTCAGAAACCGGAGTTGCCGAACTGGCGACCACTGAACATTGGTGGTCGTGATGGCGGTTGCCACCTCTGGCCAGATGATGATCAATACACCATTTGATACTTCTGAGGAGCACCACCTCCACTGCCTTGCGGAGCACTCCTCTTCTTCTTGTCTGAGGAAAACTCTCGAGTAGCGTCCTCTTGCATGATCGCGGCGTTGACAATGTCGTTGAAACTGCCGCGGTTGAACAAGACAAGCTTGTCCTTCATTTTGGAGTTCAACCCCCGATAGAAGCACTCTCGCTTCCTGTCTTCCGTGCTCACCTGGTCCTGTGCATACTGGGCCAAGTGGTTGAAGGTCTTGGAGTACTCGTAAGCACTCCTTCCTCCCTGTTTCAGGACCAAGAACTCTTGAAGCTTTCTCCTCATAATCCCGGGAGGAATATGGTAGGCGCAGAACGCCTCTCGAAATTCTGCCCAGCTCACGACATAGCCTGCGGGGCGTGCGGCGAGGTAGTTTGCCCACCACGCACCAGCAGAGCCCTGCAGTTGCTGAGCTGCAAACAGTGTCTTCTGTTGTTCGGTTATTTCGAGTAAACCGAACTTTCCTTCAATGGTGCGGAGCCAGTTGTCCGCCTCCAAAGGTTCGTCGGACTCTCTGAAGACCGGCGGATGCGTCGATGCGAAATCCAAGTAGGAACTCGGATGTGACTGACGTGGCCCATCAGCATGTCATCCCCCTTGACGGGACGAGTGCTGTACAAGGGTCCGCAACAACTCGGTTTGCTCGTCGCGCAAGCCGAGTACTGCTGCGATAACCTCTGCGAGACTTCTGGGAAGTGTAGGTGGAGGTGGTGGAGGTGGCTGCGTCTGGGGCGTGTTCTGCCCCGGGGTGGTGTGTCATCCCCCTGTCCCCCACTTGAGCCCCCCACTTCTGTGGCTGTACGTGTACACACCATGCTGCAATACAACGATTTACACCATAAGTATCATTGCCTCAAGTTCATACTTCCATATAAATAGTAATGCAGTAGACCACGATAGATAATATACAACATCCACATATATTGATAAAGTACAAGCTTTATACAAGATATATTTTCTGTGACCAAGTTTACAGTAGTAAACTACAAAATGATGGACTCCCACTATGGAAATACATCTCTACCATACTTGGTCCCCATGAGATGTCGTACGCATCTTGTCATCTTAGACATAAACATCACTACTCTTAATATGACACAAACATGGCCACAAAAGAAAAACACGAGCAACTATTAAACTATATGTTGCCCGGTGTCGGCAGAAGTGTTGCCACATCCCACTGCAATACGTCCTACTTGACGTATTCGAGTTCCTCGGGATCTTCTTCTTCTTCTTCGTCATCCGAAGGCAATTGTTCACCCAGAATTAGTGGTATGTTATGGGCCGGTGGAAACACCACTGGTTGTAATTGTGCCTCGGCCTCAATTACATTATCCTGGAGTTCTCCTGCCTCATACTCCCAATTTTGAGCTGTCTCAATGGCGGTATCCCGCTCTTCAGTGACTACTAACAGCTGCTCTTGCTGTTGTTGCACCGCCAACTGACTTGCTTGCAGCTCACCACGAGCTTGCTGCAGTTCAGTGCGAGTCTGTCGTTGTGTGGCACGAGCTTTCCGTAGCCTAATGCGAGCATCATGCAACTGACTCTCACACTTATCTAGCCGGTGATTTGCTGGGGCTATGAGCGAACGTAGACCCTCGTTGATATAATCAAGGGTATCACCCCACTCCGTCGCTTCCCGCAAGGCTTTGACTTGTTCCAAAATAATGGTGCCTTGCGTAGCAACTACCATATTAGAAGCAGCTGCGTATGTCCCAAGTGTCGTCGAGGTGGTGTCGCCATGCAGTGTATAGGCAGCAACCATACGACGTTTCCACTCAAATCCGGCCATACCACAGACTGGAATAAGGGCAAATTGAGTCCCTGCCATGGCATCTTGATGAAGCTCACAAATCTTCATAAGTGCTTCGCTTGCAGCGATTGCCCAGGTGTCCTCCAATTGAGCCCCCTCGATGGTAATCGAAAAAGGAGACCATCCATATCGACATGGACTGGCCGGGATGTCTACCAGGATGGTGCACAACTGAACACCTCTGTCGATCGTTTCTCTACCCCAATAGCATAGCATCTCGATGAAGCCAAACTGCTGGAGCACTTCCCGTAGCATACTTGGGAAACCCGGATGGCTAGCGCAAGTGGAAAATACCCATCCGTCCGGTAGTATCATCCTCACATCCGTCATCTATAAAAATAATACTGGAACAATGAGAAGGTTTCCAACTCTCAACAGTTTTAAGAAAATTTAAAACTGGAGCTGTAATCACAGTCTGTTCCAGCTGACCTTCCTGTATAAATTCCACAGTTTCATACAGGAAATATCAGAATCAAATGTGAAGTTGAATACCAAAGTTGTAGTATACTTTCCAAGCTTTCCAGATTGTACTCATACAACTACAAGTGAGCTAGGAAATAGAATCTATACAGGTTTTAAGTTGACCCATATTTTCTGGAAATTTTGACAGAACCTCTCCTGTATATGTAGTGATGTCCACAATTTATACAGGGATATCATGACAATATTTTGAGGTAATGACAAAATAAACTTTGTATAACATCAAGTTAACAACCCATAAGTAAAAGAGTTACCCCCTGAAAAATTTCTTATACAGGTATCGCACGCGAATTCCCAAATAGGTGCAAACTGTTCCAAGTTCTGGACTGCCAGAACCAAGTTTGCGACAAATGGAATTAGACACCGCTATACCCAGATTCAGATGATGAATGCAAAATGAAGTTGATAGAGGACTTCCTAATATTTCCATAAATGTATATATGTGACTATGTAACTATTCTGTATTAAAAGTTATAACTATCCAAACTAAACAGTTGAACTGACTGGTTTGCACCAGCAGTCCTGCAGTCCACTGTTTTGACTTCCAAATTTGATTTGACTCAAATCCGAATTTGGAAAAAAACTCTAAACATCAAACCTGTAGATATGCCTCTGCCCTTTCCAGACATGTGTCACAATAAGGCAGAAGATGTTCCTAGAGGGAGTTATGGCAATATTTCTGGAACTGGTACAATGGTTGGGTCATCTGGAGCAGTTTTAGTATACTCCAAATTTCACCAGATTATCAAACATTTCTGCTCTGACGGTCAACAGAAAAGTTGTAGAGGTCTTCATGAGTTTTCCATCCATATATGATACCATTATGTTATCTATATGATAACCATGATTACAACCCGGCGAAGTCGAGCCAACTTCTGTCAGAAATCAAGAATCTTGATTCTATCTACCCTATCGAGTCGGAGTCCCTTTTTACGGAGTCCAAACCTACCAGCATCTGAATTTGGACTTTCCAAAACATTATGCATCCATTCTGTCGTTGGGGATGGTCTAGTATCATGTTTGATACTGACGGTACTATGTACCTCACCAAAGAAAATTCTATCCGGTATATCCGGTTACGTCTATAGGTGGTTCCAATATCGTTCTCTCGCAAACGGTTTCTACACGGTCTCCTACCATAGTTAATGCTGCAAAAGACAAACAATCCCCTTTCACACCTTCACACCTCAAGGGCGGTACGGGGAAACACGAGAGGCAATCACAATAATACATATGAAAATAAATGAATATGACTCTGGTGTGAGTCACCCTCGAGCGAGGTCATGTGTTGAGGTACATGGCTGTAAATACGTCTGTACAGCAAAGACTCCCGTACGACCCGACTTATACACGCTCGGGCATACGTGTTTCGCATGCTCCCATAGAACATGAATGGTTCTAGAGAGGCATACTATCGGGTTATACACCACCCGACGGGGGCTCCCACTAACTTTGAAGCACGCTAGGGTACCATGTGTCATAGGTTTTTAGAAACATTGAAAGCTTCAGAGACTCCTATTAACTTCCCGTGCCAAGCCACGGAAATTTCACATACCACTTCTCGTATGCTGAGTTTACCGAGATTGATCCACTCTCGGTGGCGTACCTTACCTCTTACCTGACGTTGGGGCGTCGTTACAGAATGTAATAACACATAGTTAGTTACCACCTTTATATCTTATACTAATAATACTCCTTATAAGGGCATATAGCTAATTCCTCACTCAAATCCTATTTTTTTGAAAATATGTTCTTTTCAAGTATACTATTCCCAATGATGCTATGATACCATGTCTGTGGGGACCCGAATCCCGACATCCGAGGATCTCATTGGGTGGTGTCGTGCGATGTGACACCCAACAGTATACAAGAACATAACAAGAATAAAATACAAGACAAAGTCTTTTATTTATCTTACAACGGAAGTTTTACACTACTAGCGGAAGGAAATATATATATATATATATATATATATATATATATATATATATATATATATATATATATATATATATATATATATATCATAGCTACGCTCTCAGCACTAGCTATGCAAAAGCAAAGTCATCCATGTCCTGGATACTTCGCACTAGCAACACGCAAATCACGGCGGCGTGCAGGGTTCCCACTCGGCTGTACACCCTGGAGGGGGTGCAGCCTCATCATCAAACCCTTCATTAATCGTATAACCTGCAAAAACTCGTTAATTGCAAACATGAGCATAAGGCTCAGCAAGACTAACCTGTCTCACTAGACATATGCAAGGGTGGACACTAAGCATAGGTAAGGTGAAGCATAAACGACTCGCCTACAAGTGGATCCTTATAATCAGATTTTAAGTAGCAAATGACATTCTCCAAGCACGGCACACCATGGACTCCACAATCAAATAAGAAACACTTTGCCGATGATATGACATGCCCAGAGCACATAATGCTATTACAGCTAAAGTATGGGGAAACTGTAAACTTAAATTTTACTATCTCTAAGTCATACAAGGTTGCAAAGCAATTATAATTCAATATAATATATTTTTCTGGCTTCTTTAGTATTTACTACATCACAGCTCAGTGAACAAGTGGTACTCTATTACCGCGAGGGACGTTGATTGCAATCAGGACACACCCGAACAACACGACACATATGTCGTTCGGAAGTGTCAGCGAGTACACCAGTACCTACGTAACACTTCAGTACTAGGCGTATATGGCCAACTTTCACAAGAAAACCCAAACGCCGAGCCCGTCTCACCTCCGCGAACAGAAGGTCTCCGCACGGAACACCTCATGTGTCCGCCGACCGATTTACACCTTACTGTCCTCAACCCACCCCTATCGATGGTGAGTTAATGGGACTCGACACCCCAGTTATCGAGTTACGTCAGTTTACTGGATTCCATATGTCCATTATGTCACTGGTACAATTCAAGCTTGTTCGAAGGGGCCGCATATGGACGGGCCTTAACTGACCAGTCAAAGCTATGCGACCAAGTACACATCTTGCCGCTTCCTATCCATCTCTGACCGTTCTCGAGTTTTAGATGCAACAGTTATTTTCTATAAATATTATCCCAGTGTAGATGAGTGTAAATTTCCATCTCGCGAGTAGATTCCAACTACTCGACTTCTACCGGTTTACCTACTACATTAGCATAGCAATTCTACACGTTGAGTGATTAACCTACCCAATTAACCAATGGGATTGTGGGTCATGCATCTGGAGTATTCAAGCACCCTATACGTAATGCACAATTCATATACTAATCATCATAGTGATAAAGTAAAATTTTATAAATGACTTAAATGCAAACCGAGGCTTGCCTGGTTGCAGGTCAGAGTCGGGGTTAGTATCCGGCAGGTGTACTTCCAAGGCCTCTAGTTCCTCCTCGACTTTGGTCACTATACGATATGCATATAATATGTATATGAATGATTTTGAAAAATAATTATTACCAATACCATAATTTAATCTATGGTGGTCATTATAGGATAAGGACCAAATTGGCTTTGGAACTTTGATGGTAGATACTAGGGAATATGATAGAAGCTCTTGCAAAGAACAGGAGATGATCAAAGTATTTTGTTGTCTCTAAAATTATGGCAAGCAATAATTTCCAAGAATTTTAGAGAAGAAACTGTAGCTTGAACATAGCTTCCAATTGATAATCATGATAGAGGAAGTTGTTCTGGTTCTAGAAAATTTGTTTCATAAATTTCTAAGCCTTGGTGAAGGATTTATAGAATTTCAAAGTTGGCAAGAATTTCTGGAATTATCTAATAATTGAATTTTTAGCTTGTCAATTAATATTTAGTTTGCAACCGAATTAGGACTAGGATAATTGGTCAATTAAATCCAAGATTTTTACAGGAACTAATGTACGACCAAAGGAAGGATCAGTACAAATTTGGGACATAATAAAGCAACTAAACACCTGTAAAAATTCAATAACTGAAAAAGGTAATTGAACTATACAGAGGTTTATACATGTGCAATGGCTCTCAAACTTTTTTCTGGTAGTCAAGAACATGACATTGTATTTTATGTGAATTTCTGGGATTTTTCCAGTGTCAAGTTCACCTGGAAAAATTATATTTGCATTTGGAAAGATTATTCTCTACAGAATTTAAATGTGAGTTTCACAGAACCTAATTGGTACTGACAGAAACTAGAGCTCAAGGGATTTCAAACAAAATTTGTTTGAATATTTTTGGAGCATTCTACAGAGAGATATTGATTTTAAACTTTGGAAATGGTTCTGCACAAAATGGGAATTTCAGCTTTTAAATTTGGCGCCAGGGCCCACTGGATTTAAAATCATCCAATCAGGAATGAGCCACACCGGAGCCATAAAGATTCCCATGTGGCCGCACTAAATCCCTAGCCACAGACTGATCCGTCGCCTTTTTCACTCGCTGGCAAGTGGGACTCGCGAACCCGGTCTTCTTCAACCTCGGTCCAAGGCTCGGGCGGCGGCGTTCTCACCGGCGCGCGGCGGCGCTTTCGCCGTCGATAGCTTCTGGCCCACGGGAGGCTTCGGTACTCGCCGCCCCACCATATTTTCGCGTGGGGAACACGATGGACCAACTCCCGACGGCGAGGGGTGACCGAAAAACCATTCCCGATAGCGGCATCGGGTGTTAGGGTTTCAGTGATGTGGAGACCCTCGATTCCCTAGCTAAATCTCTCGTTTGAAAGCTCGGGAAGCATCGTGGAAGCATAGGAAAGGTTTTAGGAGGGTCTAGAGCTCGTGCCATAGCCGGCAACACCGAGGTCGACGGTGAACCAAGCTTCATCAATGGCGGAAGGGGAAAAATGGAATAGCTTGCTAATTAATCGATGGTTCTGGCTGATTTTTTGAGGGAAGGTGCGCTAGGTCACGTAAATCTTGTCGTCTAACCGGATCAAAGAAATTTTGTGCATACAACCGGAATTAAACCGACGAACTAGCCTTAAAGCTATAAAAGTGCTTCGGGAATTGAAGGAATACAGAAGCTAGGATGCACGATAGGAATTCAAACTTAACCAGAAGCTACACGAGGTCGTTGTGCACCTTTTTGCTATAGACTGCAAAGGATGATGATGCTTGTATTGACAGCGAGGCTACGCGGCGTCGAGCGGCACAGGGGGATCGTGGCGGCGATGAAATGGTGCGGCATGGTGAAAAGTGAATCAGTGATGGACTTCGGCCGACGGGGGTGGTTTTATAGCCTTCACCGCGGTAGATAAGGATGCAGGGGGGCAGCTGGAGGTGACCGACGGTCGACGGCGTGCTGGCGGCATGCAGCATCGCGGTGTCGCCCGGGGAAAGAAAACAGAGGCGGTGAAACGGTCTCACCGACTGACCTGTGGGCCCCACCGCTCTCCCTTATCCCTTCCTCTAAATTCTAGCTCAAACATTGTCCAAAAATTCCCAAAATTTGCAGATAGGCTAAGAAAAATATGGGGAATCCAATTCTGCAATCAGATTTCAATTTGGACATAGTTTGTATCAAATTCAAATTTGAATTCAAATATGGGTATAAACCTTATTGAAATAAATAGTATCCGAGGTCCATAAATCTCCAAACTTTTAAACCAAGTCCCCTGAACCATAAAAGGTGTTAGGAAAAATTGGGGTTTGATTTGGGCGAAGTTTAGTGCAAAGTTAAATTCGACGCGAAATGAATCCTTTGTACGTGTCCAAACAAGTGGAAGATGTACTTTAAAAATCTTGAAAATTTTCCGAGAAGCTATTAAGATATTTAAGAGTCCAAGGAAATATTTGGAGCCTTGGATTTGAATCTTTTTGGCAGGGCCTAATATGCATAGCAACATAATCACATTACATTTGTTTTGGTCTTTATATTGCTGCAATATAATTTGCCCTAGCCATTTTAATCCATTAACTTCCCAACTTTGCAGAAAGGTTTATTTAAAATGTTCTAGGCTTAGGGTGAAGTCCAGTCCTCATGTTAATAAGATTTAAACATGAGTAGAAAGGAAACTTTTTAGTGAGGTCAAGTTTATGTGCACAACTATATTGACCTCCATTATGTTTGATAAACAACTTGTAGTTGAACTTCACATGAAAGGAAAAAGTGGGATTTTACAACACCTTGCAAAATAAATTGCTTTGCTGGATATAGAATAATTACGCGAAAAGACTAACAATACCTATTGACTTTTAGAACACACTATAAACTAATATTAGCCCATATAAATTATGGAAGATCACTAAAATATTTATACCCTCTTATAAATCATTATATCAATTAGAAATTAGAGAAAACACATAATTAGTCTTTAAAATTGAGAATCTCTCCACCTATAGTTCTCAAAATCCCTTGAAATATTATTAACTTCTATAATATAATATTTGTGATATTTAGCCTAAATAAATTATGCGATACTAAAGTAACTAGTATCATTATTGAAAAGCCACTTAAATAACTATTAATTAGTAAAATTCTAGTAAACATAATCGTTACGTCTAGGAGAATTGTAGAGGAAATCTATAAAAACAATAATTGACTCCTAGACAATAAAATAAGTGAACTGTAGTTTAAAATAACCATGGAAACTAGTAAATCAATCATAATTTGTCAATAAGTCATTTTTGATAATTAGAAGCTAACCTAAAGAGGATCAGGTGAACACCTAATTCTACGAATCATCTCATCATTAAGTAAGTAGGACATTAACTAACTTATAGAATGAATGAGAACTACCAGTTGATCAAATTGAAATGATTTGATTTGTATATTGATTATAGGTTTTCAAAAATCACTTAGTTGATCGTAAAATAATACTCCCTCCGTCTCCAAAAACTTGTCGCTTTCTAGTTCATTTTTGAACTACAAAGCGACAAGTTCATGGGGAAAGAGGGAGTACCACCTTCGGATAAGCTCCAAATAAAATGATACCGTCCCCGATAGACCTCCAAAAACCATAGCAACTGTGTTAAATGACGATTGCCTGTATTTATTGAAGTTTTATTCGGATTTCTTGGTTCTTTATTGATGATTTGTATTTTATTCGCATAGATACATACGTTAGTATTCAGAGAGTTCATGAAGGAATCTCAAGACCTGGATCGTAAAGAACTCGACAAGGAGTGTAAATGAAAGCTCTTACTCCTTGATCATATTTCACCTATATTTTGCAATTGCACCTATTGGCCCATTTTGATTGCATAACTGTGTGTCTATTTTAGAATGCTTCTATGCATAAACCACTTGAAATGTGGTAGCATGAGCTATGTTGATGACTATGTATTGGTGTTAGCTACTAGCCAACGATAAACAGTAACACGATAGTTACTCGCTATCAACAGTTTGAAATAAGACACTGCATCAGTTACAATAATAGCAGTGACTATCACAATCCTCTCCTTGACCTTGAGAGCACAACCCCTTGACAACCTAATAGCTTCATCACTGCACTATAGCAGTGATGTGAGCACCTCTGCGATGTTCGCATCGCGAACCACTACACATTGTACAAATGATTATCAAATTTGTTAAAAGATGTTTGGTGGTGTGAGTTAGGATATGCGTGGGTGATTAATGAACTATGTGTGTGTGAAGAGGGATGGTGGTTGAGGTGGGTAATGTTGAATGGGTAGTAAGTATGCTTCGGTATGGTCCACCTATCGTGGACGATTTGGAGCCGCCTCACCAATATAAGGACCGATTCAATTGACCTCAACATAGTGATTTAGTACAACCATGGAACGTGTATGGGTGGGCCTCACCCTACCTTTCTGGTGACTTCTACATGAGACACCTGGAGAGCCATGGAGGACACAGTAGACCAAGAAATGGCACAAAGACCAAGGGTCATATGTTTTCTGGCTAGGTAGGGAATGCCCGAATAGCCTCAGCGTTGGGCCGAGGTGTGATTGTGGGGTTACTCAGGGAAGATGGGTTGAGCGTCATGTCGCACCTTTGCGAGGTGTGCATGGCCTGGGTGAAGTGTACAAACTCAGCAGAGTATTAATCTATCCGAATAGCTGTTGTCACAGTCTTGGCGCACTATGATATGGGCTCATATGATTAGCATTAGTGCATCTCCTTGAAGTGTACGAGTGTGGGTGGCTAATGCTGCCGTGTTTTGGGATAGTGTTGGCATGCGTGACGGAGTCTTCAGGACCATGGGTCTGAAGACTCATCTAAAGGTGAAGGAACTGGCAGAACGGTCTAAGACCCCCCATGACCCGCCAACTATAATAATACTGATTCAACTACTTCTCCCTGTTATTGCAAAACTCTTTTCAAAGAGAACCTTGCATAAAATGCTTTTCAGCAAAACTAAGCCCTATGGCCTCTCCTTGCTACAAGCCCCAATTCATGAAACACTTTCCCTTGAGTAGTGTTAGGGCTTGCGGATTACCTTTTTGTACTCACTCTCGTGTTACATGTAGTTTTATCAGAAGATGAAGAAGCTGAAGCGTGAGAAGATGACGATTAGGTCTAGTCCTACTTCCCAAGTCTGCCTGTTGGGCATGGCACCGTTCTGTTCCGCTATTTTCAATAGTTTTTACTTTTCGAGTGGTCATATCCCGACCATGTTCAATGTAATCTACTTCATATTCGTAACACTTATATTGATTATAAATAATAATCATTGTATGAATCTCAATCTATTCTGTTGTGCTTATCAATTACTGATCTAGGGATTGGTACCAGATGCAGAAGTGGATCCTCAGAAGACGGGTCCTGACATCATCATATATGGGCAAGCATTACGCCGGTCCAAAGAAATACTATGATTTGCCCTTTAAAGATTTCCATCCACCCAAGCCGATTCAGAAAATCTGGGATTCTAAGTGTGCCAACAAACTTAAGGTTTTCACATGGTGTTATTTTTTTTTGTTAAACACAAGAAACATCTTAAAAAGAAAATGTTTTAATAAAAAAATGACTAAACTGTGTGCTTTGTTTGGAACTCAAGGAAGAATCTGCCTCTCATTTCTTCTTCAAATGTCAATCCAGTGAAAGGTGCTGTGATTGGATCAAGATTGTTTTGACTGAAATTTACCATTCTTTGGGATGATAATGCAAGCATGGAACACCTTTCAAGCAGGCTTCTTTTCTTTGAATTACCGATGATAGCAGCCTGGTGCATTTGGAAACAAAGAAACAAGAAAATCTTTGAAGCAATCTCACCAACAATTGGCTCTTGGGAAAACGAATTAAGGCTGACTATATTTTACAATCTCATAGAATGGGAGAGGATACTAAAAGGGTATTACTTTCATGGTTAGATCACTTGACATAGAGGGTAACGACTAGAATGCAATCATACAATCAATCATCCCAACCGTTGGATCTGCATCATATGATTGATGTATGTTTTTTATTTAACCCCACCATCTGTGTACGTTGGAAGAAAATGCACCGATCACAGGTGAAGGGGTTAAATAAAAAATATCCTACGGCTAGGGATGGTTGATTGCATGATTGCATTAAATCTTTAATTGCATTCTAGTTGCTCCCGACATTGAGCCCTATTTATGTAGCCTCTTGTTTTTTGCTCCTTTGAGCTTGAACATAGGCTGTACAGTTTTTTTACTTTTAATATATTTGTAACAATAGGGTCTTCCAGCTGTTTTTTTTTTTGTCAAAAGAGGGGAACTACTCTCTAGGTGAGGGATAACTGGCAATAACAAACTACCCCCATGGTCGCGCCACATCTGAAACAGTTCAACAATTGGTACAAACCAAATTATGCAAAGCCGTTGTGACGAAATCAAATTCTTGTCATAAAACATGAGGGTGCAAGTGACCACTGACGTTATATTTGAGGTTTTGCATTCTACTCTCCCTATAAGGCAGATAAGCAGCTCATTGGATATACTAGAATACACCCTGCTGCTCAGTAATGTTGTGGAAATCCTCTTGCCAAATGAAATACAAGGTTTTCATCTGGCTACTTATCAAGGACAGAGTTAATGCAAGGTCAATATTTTCTTTGAAAACTCAGAAGGAGGAGCTCCGCGTAAGTTCATATAAGAAGAAAAATGACTCATTTTATATGGGAAATCAGGTCCAAAAACTGTACAACAGTAAGAATTTTAACACATCCTCCAATCAGTGACCCAACACCACTAGCCCTGTAGAAACCTAAATATGGACGACTCACTACAAACCTTACTGCTGATGCAAGGTCAATGCCTGAATGTGGCCTAGAGGGGGGGTGAGTAGGCCTTAAAAATTTCCTGCACACTTAATAGAGTCGTCAAAAACTTGTTTGACCAGACTAGTCCGGTTGTGTGGGCGGACTAGTCCGGTGTGCTGAAATGTGTGAATTGATTAAATGTTATTTGGGAAACTAGATTCTTTTAGCAGCGGAAATGAGAACAACATATATTTTGCTTTAAGATTATTGTAAGAATGCACGTGAAAATTTATAAGCAACTTAAATTGATGTTAGTAATCAAGTGATCTAATGAACAAAATGTAAAAGAGATAAGGTAAAAGAGACATGAATTTTTACCGAGGTTCGGTCTCACCACGAGATCTACGTCCTCGTTGAAGAAGCTCACACAGAGCCGGGTTTCCAACCCTTTCCCTCTTCAAGTCACCACACAGGCCGACTCGAATCCACTAGCACGGGAAATCACCGAGTTTGTAGGGCAACCTCACACGTTGAGGGCTCCCACAAGAATTACAACTAAAGAAGCGATCAAATACACTTGAAAGTATTACAATGCAGAATATGAGTGTAGAAAGATCAAACCCCAAGAGCTCGCAATGAAGGAACGACGATCTCCCAATCCCGAATCCAAGTGTTCAATTGATTTTACTCTTTTTGCACTTTAGATGTGTGGGGAGATGTGTTTTGGGCTCTTGGAACAAGGTGGCGGCACTAGGGTTTGTATTTTCAGTAGTATTCGACGTGTGTCAACTGAGGAAGGCCGTGGATCCCCTTTTTATAGGGTTTCCAAAAAGTTACCATTGTAAAACCCTAATACCGGACTAGTCTGGTGCAAGTCTGGACTTGTCCGATCACAGTGCAACTCGATGTCCAGAAAGTTTGGCGGACAAGTCCGGTTGGAAACGGACTTGTCCGGACCTATGTGAGGATAGACTCCAGAAAGTCTGGCGGACTAGTCCGGTTGGAAAACGGACTTGTCTGACCCTATGTGAAGATGGACTCCAGAAAGTCTAGCGGACTAGTACGGTTGGAAAACAGGACTTGTCCGGCCCTATGTGAAGATGGACTCCAGAAAGTTTGGCGGACTAGTCCGGTCCATGATCGGACTAGTCCGGTGCACTATGAGATGTTAGGTTAATTTTAAAACCCTTACCCCTGTGAAAGGTCGTGAGCTCTTGGAGTGTGTCTTTCATACACACCCTATACATTAAAAATCTAATTTGTTCTTCTAAATTCCATCAAAGTATTCCTCTTTGGACACCACTCCATTTTTCACCTTTTTGTGTGCACCGAGCTGTTTCACTTTGTTTGTCCTGCAGTCATCTCAATAGTTTCATTAGGATCTCATATGTTCATCATCAATTAGCCAAAACCCACAAGGGATATCCTAGATGCACTTACAATCTCCCCCTTTTTGGTGATTGATGACAACCATTTGAGATATCACAATTGAGAATAAAATTTTGATTTTCATAAGGTGTGCACATATGAGAATAAAGATTAATTCACACAAAAATTTCTCACATATGCACACACCTTATGGTGGGGTGCCTAACAGGTGTGTGATCAACAAAATGTGATGAACTAAAAATAAACAATAATGAACATAGAAGTAAAAATTAGAGCAAAATAAGAATCACACATAAGAAAAGAAATATTGCATTACAAAGTTTAAAAATAGATACATGTCCTCGATCACAAAAGCTTAATAACTAATACTAGATGATAGTTCGAGTCTCAATCTCTCAATCTAGTCTCAATCTCTCCCCCTTTGGCATCAAGGCACCAAAAAGGGAAAAATTGAGGGGAATCACTCATCGCTGCTCCCTTCTTCAGTTTCAGTCCAATCTTCATCTTCACCATCATCATCATTCACCAGAGCAGGATCTTCCTCTGAGTCCTCGTAGGCAGGCGGTGACCCAACTGGCTCAATCTCAAGCTTTTCACAGATAGACTTGATATTGGCATTCACAAACTGTTGATGTTTACGCTGCCTGTCTTTGATCTTGTGGCAGCAGGCAAAGATGGAGGAGAGCATTTTGAGGATGCCACCGGAGGGTTCATGGGCAGGAGAGGAGCCAGGAGGAGCAACTGCATCATGAGATTGTTTAGACCTCCTCTCTGCTGCGGAGGAGGAAGGAGCAGTTGGTGCTGAGGGAAGGGTGTACTCGGTGGGCTTTTGTGGCTTCAACCCCGTATGACAAACATCCTTGACAAACTCGAGTCCGGTCACTTTCTCAATCATGAACATGATGTACGGTGCATACCCGCAAGACCTATTGGGAGTGATTGAGATGTTCACAATGTCGTCGTAGATGTACTCAAAAACATTGAACGGTCTCCTTCCACTAATGACCTTCATTAGGGTCCTCAAGGTTCTTTGGATAGTCCCCGCATCTCCATCTTTCGGGGCTATTGTCTTCCTCAACACTTTGTTGAGGACCACAAAGAAGGGCTTCAGATATTTGATGGTGGGAGGAACATAGGGCATCCTTGTGTCATAGAGGAACTTAAGCTCATCCTTCTCCAAAGGTTGCAGATTGTGGATGACAAGCTCATGATCCAGAGTGTGTTCAAGGTGAAGAATCCTTGCAAATTCATCATAAGTGACACTATACTTGGAACCATGAGTCATCCAAGTAAGACTGTCTCCATCACCACGGGCAAAGTAGAGGGTGGAGTAAAATTGGATAATAACTTCATTGTTCCAGTTATACTCAAAGGAAAGCAGTTCCTTCAGACCGTGCCTCTCCAAAGCCTCAACCACCTCACGAAAAGCAGGATACCTCTTCGACTGCAGGTATCCAACATTCAGCCATTGACTCTCCACTACAGGATTCTTCATCTTCATGTACACGTGCTCGTAGTAGTCTGCATGGAAGTTTCTCCAGAATCTTGGGTCAGAGCATTGTTTAGGTTGATTGTACACTTTAATCTTCCTGAAGTTATCAGCTAGCTCACCCCCTTTCCCAGTGAAATCCTCACTAGAAGGTTGCCTGTTGCGGTGACTGGGGTTTTTCATCTTCAAGGGCCCAATGGGACCACTAGCAAGTCCCTTCCCTTTATTGAGAAGTCTTTTTGGCCCTGATGAGCTCTCAGCAGCAGCTTTTCCTTGAGCCTTTTTGACAATAACCTTCCTCTTCTTAGGCAGATTGTCGTTGGAGGGTGGAGAGTGGACATTGACATGATGTCTTTTCTTCATTACCCTCTCCTTGGCACTCCTCACTCTTTCGCGTTAAACTTCTTCATCAAAGTGGAAAGAGCTGTCATCTAAGCCTGAAGATATCGTGCCTGATAAGGAGTTCATGAATTAGATAAGAATGAACCAAGGATTGAAGGCAATGTAGGGATTCAGATGTCAGAGACCGGACTTGTCCGTATCTGAGCGTCGGACTAGTCCGGCCTGGCATAAGAACCCTAACGATTTCCTTCAAAACTTCTATCTAAAGATACAAAAGGGCGGGAAAGTGGTAGGAATACATCTATGAAGCCAATGTACAACCTTGGAATCAAGGGAAACGAGCTAGAACGAGAAAAGTTGAGAATTTGGTTTCAGGGTGAAATTTATCGAGATTTGACGATTCGCTTTGTAGGAGCAAGAATCTGTCCGGATGAGTCCAGAGCGGAGAATCTACTTGTCGAGGAGAGGATTTGCCACGGAAAAAGCTTCGATTTTGAGGGATCAACCCGAAAATCACTTTGGGGGCTAGGGTTTAGGAGAGGAGAGGAGAGGAGAGGGAGACTTAGGGTTTAGGGTTTTGAACCTCTGGGCCGGCCAACTGCTTATATACGTGACGAACCGGACTAGTCCGGTGCCCCTGGAAAACCTAAGTATTTCGTCTGTCCGGACTAGTCCGGTGGTAAATCGAACAAGTCCGGTTTCAACAGACCTTATACATATAGAGGTGATTAATAGTGATCCAAGGACAATAATTTTGCAAATAATCTTGGTAATTACGACCAGAAGGCAAGCAACAATGAAAGTGGTCATAAACTGCAAGATTTCTTCATTAAAATAGTTTTCTTAGAAGAAAAAGAGATGAGGAGCAGTTTTAACAATAAAAATGTAACATTTGAAGTTTCAACCAGGTATGCAACGTTTCAAGCCACATTTCAAGAGTCAAGAATGTTAAGCTCATTCCTAAGCTCACAAATCTTTTTCTCATCTAATGTTTTGGTAAAAATATCCGCAAGTTGTTTTTCAGTCCTAATGTGTGAAATAGCAATGTCACCTTTTAATGAATGATATCTAAGAAAGTGATGACGGATATCTATGTGCTTAGTTCTTGAGTGCTCTACAGGGTTGTGTGCAATTTTTATAGCACTTTCATTATCACATAGAAGTGGGATATGGCTTAGATTGTAGCCATAGTCCCTAAGAGTTTGTCGCATCCAAAGTAGTTGTGCGCAACAACTACCGGCTACAACATACTCTGCTTCCGCTGTGGAAAGAGCAATGGAGTTTTGCTTTTTAGATGACCAAGAAACTAGGGACCTACCAAGAAATTGACAAGTCCTTGATGTGCTCTTTCTATCGACTTTGCATCCTGCATAGTTGGCGTCGGAATAGCCTATCAAGTTAAACTTGGATCCTTTGGGATACCAAAGGCCCAAGTCGGGTGTGTGCACAAGGTACCTTAGGATTCTTTTTACAGCAATTAAGTGACACTCTTTAGGTGCGGCTTGAAACCTTGCACACAAGCAAACACTAAGCATAATATCTGGCCTAGATGCACATAAATAAAGTAAGGAGCCGATCATGGACCAATATACCTTTTGGTCCACATTTGGACCGTCTTCACTGAGGTCGAGATGTCCGTTGATGGCCATGGGTCTCTTGATGGGCTTGGATTTGTCCATATTGAATTTCTTGAGAATGTCCTGTGTATATTTGGTTTGGCTTATAAATGTACCTTCTCTCAGTTGCTTCACTTGGAATCCCAAGAAGAACTTCAATTTGCCCATCATTGACATCTCGAACCTATCTGATAATTTTGCTAAAGTATTCACAGAAAGACTTGTTAGTGGATCCAAAGATAATGTCGTCAACAAAAATTTGACATACGAATAGATGATCATCAAAATGTATAGTGAAAAGTGTATAGTCAGCTTTACCAATTTTGAATCCATTTTGAGTTAAAAAATCTCTAAGGTACTCATACCAAGCTCGAGGAGCTTGTTTGAGGCCATAGAGAGCCTTACGCAGTCTGTAGACATGGTTGGGATACTTTTGGTCTTCGAATCCTGGTGTTTGCATCACATAAACTTCCTCCTTTATTGGACCATTTAGGAAGGCACTTTTGACGTCCATTTGATACAACTTAAAATTATGGTGAGTAGCATATGCCAATAAAATACGAATGGACTCAAGTCTAGCTACAGGAGCGAAAGTTTCATCGAAGTCCAAACCTTCGACCTGAGAATAACCTTTGGCCACCAATCTCGCTTTATTTCTTGTTACTACTCCATGTTCATCTTGCTTGTTCCGAAAGACCCATTTGGTTCCAACAATGTTCGCCCTTGGTCTCTTCACCAGCTCCCACACTTCATTTCTTTTGAAGTTGTTCAACTCCTCTTGCATTGCAATCACCCAGTATGGATCCCTTAAGGTTTTTTCTACCCTGTATTGTTCCAGAAAAGACACAAAAGAATAGTATTCACAGAAATTTGCAACTCGAGATCTAGTAGTTACTCCCTTAGCAATGTCTCCAATGATACTGTTGACATGATGGTCTCTTTTCACGCATTGATGTACTCTTGGGTGTGGAACTTGTGTAGTTTCTTGTTCTTCATTATCTTCATATGCATTGTCTCCCCCTAGATCATTGCTTCCATGATTGTCTTGATCTTCTTGATCTTCCTCATCTTGATCTTTTGCAAGGGCTCCCCCTTGATCATTGCCTCCGTGTTAGAGTTCATCTTGTGCATTTGAGTCTAATGTTCGCTCTTGTGGTAAGATATCATGTAACACCCTAAATTTTCGCATCATGCATTGCATACATGTTCATGCATTAAGTATTAATAGAATAAAACAAAAATGATAAACCATACATATATGGTGTAGCAAAAAGAAGAAATAGAAAATAATAATTATAGCCCAAAACATGTATTAGGGAATAAATATAAAATAATAATAATAGATAAAAAGAAATATATATAAGTAAATTATATAATAATAAAAATATATATAAAATAATAAATAAATAAAATGAATAAGTATAAAAATAATAATATATATAAAAAAATAATAAATAAAATATAAATAACAATATAATAATATAAAAAAAGAAAAGAAAAAAAGAAAAAAAACAACCGCCCGCTGGCCAGGCCGAGCGACCCAGCCAGCAGCGCGTGCCCTCGCCGCGTTGACCGCGCCCCTCCCGCGCAGCGCTCCCGCGTCAAGCAGCGCCTCCCGCGCCCTCACGCGCGCGCCCCGCCGCCCGGGCCCCACCCCGCCGCCTAGCCCCGCGCATCTAGCGCGAATCCCGCCTAGCCCCGCTCGTTCCCGCGCCCACGCGGCCCCGTACCGCACGCCACCCACTGCTGGGCCCCACCCTGCCGACTCCCGCCCCGCCGATCCCGAGCTCCCGCGCGATCCCGCTCGCCCGTACCGCACTGGCCCCACCCCGTCGCCGGCGCCCTGTCCTCTCGCGCCACGCGGCCCCACACCAGCGCGCGTAACACACCCCCGCCGCCAGCGCCCTCGCGCGATACGCGCTCCCGCCCACGCGGCCCCGCCCCGCAGCGCTTGGCCCCGCCTGTCCCCGACCCCAACGCCGCACTCCCACGCGGTCCCGCGCGCTGATCCGCGCCGGCCCTAGCTCCCACGGTACGCTCGCCCTAGCCGCTACCTATAAAAGGACCGTAGGGCTTCGTAATTCCCAGCGCCCGGAACCACAGCCGCCAGAAACGCTGCCGGTACAGAGGAAAAAAAAAAGCACCAGAGGCTGCACCGCCAGGGGAAGAAAAGGAAGAAAAAAAGAGGGGAAGAAGAGGAAGAAAAAGAGGAGAGCGCCACCATCCGCCGGAGATCGTCGTTGCCGTTGTCGTGCCGCCGGAGGACCTTGCGCATCTACTTCGTCTATGCTTCGCATTCGTTCTGCGATCGTCAAGCCGTCAGATCTACGGTAGGATTCGTTCCTGATGCGAATTTTAGCGACATATTAAATCTAATAGACGTAAATTGATTTTAGTTGCACCATAATTTTATTTTCAGCAGCATTAATTCTCGTTAAAACCCCCATAAACTCATATGAACACGTATGAACTAGTTGCATCTAATTAATAAATAACCATAGTTAATCAATTATTGTACTTTGCATGCATGCATATCATCACATGTTGATTAATGTGTGTGCATCATGTTGAATTGTATGTATTTTCTTGTATATGTTATCACGAGTGGAGGGAACTGCTCAAGAGGTCGTGTACGAGGATTTTCAGAACCAAGACTTCGAAGCGCTTGAGCAACCCTATCCGCCGGAGCAAGGCAAGTGTCCTTGAAGCATATTGATCCTATTTTTAAAATAAATGTTTTGTTTGCAAACTGCATGCTTGTGTCAAATTGACGGGAATCCTATGGTAGGAAGTTTACTAGATTTGTTAAACCACCCTTGTCACCTGGGATATATGGTAGAGAGTCGGGGAGAGCTTTTTACCTTTTTGCTTCGCTTAATTAATTGGGATGGCAAACAACACTACACATTTAATTATGCATCAATGATATTCTGGTTAATGTGAACTGGTCAATACGATGGGTGATCTAAGCAAGCCTGGTATGTGGATGGGTTGGATGTTATGGTGGTTTGCTTGCTTTAGATATAAGGACCGGTTCATGCGAGAATAAGCCAGAACTACAGTGCCACCACGAGACCAATATGGGTGCGGCGTAGCTGATTAATTAGGGCTTTGCTAGTACTATTTGGACCATTGTGGATGCTCGGGGAAGGGGTAGTCGGATTGGGTTTGTTGATGAATGGTGGGACTACCCTGGGATCCGAATGGCTCAATTGGGGGCCCTTGGTTGAAGATGTGCTCAGTTGGAGGCATCGCCACCGGTGAAACCTCAGTGGGGTCTAAATAGGCTAGTAATCCCTTTGTAAAGGCTATTTTGTGATCTCTTGGCCATACACCAAAGGAAGTGTAATTGGCATGAGGGAGGTTCTTTAGTCGCCGACGGGTGATGAAATCACAAACACGTGGGTAAAGTGGTACAAACTCTGCAGAGTATTAAAACTATCATGATAGCCGTGCTCCCGGTTATGAGCGCCTGGATGACCTACATGATTAGAGGATTTTGGTATTGGGATGGTTGGACTATGGTTATGGGTTGGTAATGGTTATGGATGGTTTATGGATTATGGTCATGGATATGAATTTGAGTTATGGTAACTGGACATGGATACTGATGATGTTGGCAATAATTGGATATGGTTTATATTTTGTTAATATGATGGTCATGATGGGATTGTTTCACATAGACATAGTATAATGCTTTTCAAATATTTTACCGTACTTTTAAGCACTCAGCCATTATTATTGTCGTCATTTGAATCAGCCACATGTCATAGTTTCCACACTTGCTGAGTACGACATGTACTCACTCTTGCAATCCCCCCCTACAGTTGCAGGTCAGAATTGTGAGTTTAATGGCGATAATGCGGAGTTCTAGGCCGTGTCGACCGTCAACTTTGCCTGTGGTGTTGCATGGAGCTGCGCTATCCCTTTGCTTAGTTTGCTTAGTTGCTTAATTAGTTTATTTCCGCTGCATTAGTTGAACTTGTCATTAATATTCATTAGAGCTTGTATTCGAGGATAATCTGGTTTGTGTAATAAAATTTGATAATTAATCTTGTTCTGTGGTAATCATTTGTATATCGTTTGTGATTGCACTCATATATGTGTGATGAACATTCTGGGCACACATATGCGTTAGCTTGGTTCATTTTTCGGAACCAGGCGTCACATATCACCAAGTGCCATTTTCTTCAGTGCTTCATTTGGAGCTTCCTCTTTATCTAGTATACACTTATCGACTTGCTCCACTTGTGATCCATTAGATTCATCGAACACTACGTCACGTGCTACTTCAACAAGGCCGGACACCTTGTTGAAGACACGATAGGCGTAGGCATTCGATTCATATCCGAGCAAGAACCCTTCATCGGACTTCGAAGTGAACTTCGAGGCCCTCAGTTTCTTGTTCATAATAAAACATTTACAACCAAAGACTTTGAAATAAGAAACATTAGGCTTTTTACCAGTAAGAAGCTCATATGGAGTTTTCTTCAGTAGTCGGTGAAGGTACAACCGATTTGTGGCATGACAAGCGGTGTTCACTGCTTCTGCCCAAAATTGATCTGATGTTTTGTATTCATCCAACATAGTTCTTGCCATTTCAATCAATGTTCTGTTCTTCCTTTCGGCCACTCCGTTTTGTTGAGGGGAGTAGGGTGCCGAGAATTCATGCTTTATTCCTTCTTCATCGAGATACTCTTCAACTTTGGTGTTCTTGAATTCTGTCCCGTTGTCACTTCTGATATTCTTTATGGTTGATGAGAATTCGTTCTGAGCTCTTTTCAAGAACTTCTTGAGGATTCCCTGAGTTTCTGATTTATCATACAAGAAAAATACCCAGGTAAATCTTGAAAAATCATCAACAATTACTAAACGTATTTGTTACCGCCGAAGCTGATGTATGCAATTGGACCAAAGATATCCATGTGGAGAAGTTCCAGCGGTCTTGCGGTGGTCATCACATTCTTGGCGGGGTGTGGTGCTCCGACTTGTTTTCCTGCTTGACAAGTGCTGCACGACCTGTCTTTTTCAGAAACCACATCCTTAAGACCACGGATGTGACCACCTTTTAGAAGTTTCTGCAGATTTCTTATCCCAACATGGGCTAGTCGTCTATGCCACAGCCATCTCATGTTGGTCTTAGCAAGCAAGCAAGTGTTGAGTTCGGCTTTACCTTTGTTGAAGTCAACAAGATAGAGCTTTCCGTTCAACATTCCTTTGAATGCAATCGAGCAATCGCTTCTTCTAAAAACAGTCACACCCTCATTAGTGAAAAAACAGTTGTAACCTTTGTCGCATAGTTGAGATATTGACAAAAGATTATAATCTAGAGAGTCTACATGTAAAACATTAGATAAGGTGTGTTGAGAGGATATTTCAATGTTACCACTACCAAGGACCTTTCCTTGGCTGTTGTCTCCAAAGTATATGCCTTCACTTGGATCCTTGTTGTACTCGTACTCCACAAACATACCTCTCTCTCCGGTCATGTGATTTGCGTATCCGCTATCTAGCACCCATTTAGATCCACCAGAGGAGTAAGCTCGCAAAACCGAATTATTCCTTGTTTTTAGGTACCCAAGCTGGCTTGGGTCCTCTCAGGTTAGTCACAAGAGTCTTGGGCATCCACACACAAGTTTTCAAGTTCTTGTGGCGTGGCCCTGCATATTTAGCAATGAATTTTCCATATTTATTTTTCATGAGAACATAGGAAGCATCAAATGTACGAAACAATATTTGTAAATCAGATTCATGGGATTTTTCCTTAACAAAAGCGATTCTATTCTTAGCATGATTAGGAGTGGACATGTGTTTGTTCCTGTCAAAACCAAGACCATCTTTGACATTAGGAGGTCTAGTGACCATATATGCACTGCGTGCATATTTGATCTTCTCCTTATCAAAGATGCCGCTTGTGGGAGGATGCATATTATGAGAAGTTGAAGCATTGGGAATAACATTCTTCTTACTAGAGCAAGTGCATGTTCCGATTGTTGTCGAACTCATATCTTTGGAGTAAGAGCTCTTGGAGGAAGAGGAGTCACTTTGCTTGAGCGACTCAACTTGCACCTCAAGGATCTTGTTAACTTTTGACTAGTTAGCAAGTTCTTCCTTGATTGCAATATGCGATTCCTCTAGATTTGAGTAAGTTTCCTTACTCAAGGCTAGCTCAAACTCAAGTGACTCGTTCTTCTCTCTTTCAAGCTCAAGAAGCTCTTCAACTTCTTGATATCTCTTCCTTTCACGGATGAGCATATCTTCGTGTCGGTTAACAAGTTCCTCCTTTTCAAAGATTCCGTTCGACAACATTTCCATTTTCTTTAGAGCAATTTTACTAAATCCTCTAAACATTTCTTCATTATCACTAGAGCTATCAAAGTCATCAATAGAGGAATTTAGCGTAGGAGGAGTAAGTCGAACCTTTTTCTTGCCTTCCTTAGCCATAAGGAAAGTGTGGTTGTTCATATCCCGTCCTCCCATGTTGGGGAAGAGTGTGGCTCTCATAGTAGGTTTCTTGACTGCGATAGTGGCCACCTCTTCTTCTTCATCGGAGGAGGACTCGTCATTTGAGTCCCACTCCTTGCCGATGTGAGCTTGATGGGCTTGTCTTCTTTTTTCTAAAAATTTTCTTTTCTTGAGGTTTTGTTTCCTTCTTCTTTTTGTTTTCTTCATAAGGGTAGTCCACCATGAAGTGACCATACTCTCCGCAGTTGTAGCAAGTGCGTCGAGCCTTGGATTTCCCTTTATCCTTGCTTTTGCCTTCATTTGAATTGTTGCCGTGTCTTATTTTCATCATGTGCTTGAACTTCTTGATAAAGAGTACCATTTCTTCATCATCAAGATCGGTACTCTCGTCGCTTGTATCTCCGTTGTCTTGGTCTTCACGAGTTTCTTTGAGTTTGGGTCTGCACGTTGCTTTGAGAGCAACTTCTTTCCTTTTGTAAGAGGTGAGTTCGGCTAAGTCTTTGACGTATTGAGCCTCTTTCTCCATCATTTCATGATTTATGATCTTCCCCAATAACTCATCGGGATTCATTTTGTGAAATACGGGGCTTTCTCTAATCATTGAGCAAAGTGTGACATTTCTTGGCATGAAGGCTCTAATCATTCTTTTGACCACCTCGTGATCCGTCCATTTCTTACTTTCATAGGCACGGATTTTGTTGATGAGTGCCTTCTTTCGATTGTACATGTATTGAGGTGATTCGCCTTCTTCAATAGCAAATCTCCCCAACTCTCCTTCAACCATCTCAATTTTAGCTTCACGAACCGACCTATTTCCTTCGTGAGCTATCTTAAGTGTATCCCAGATTTCTTTTGCACTTTCTAATCGATCGATCTTGGTGAATTCCTCTCTGCTTAGTGAGGATGTGATCACCGCGACGGCTTGTGCGTTTCTGTGAATCTCTTATTCTTGTTCTGGAGTGAGTTCCTCATCCGTGTCCGGGATATCTATGCCTGTGCAAACAATGTGCCACAGACTAGGATTCAGAGATATTAGATGCACTTTCACGTTGTACTTCCACATGGTGTAGTCACTTCTATCAAACTGTGGAGGCTTTCCTATAGGAATAGAGAGATAGTGATTGTTTGAATTGAGACGGTTGTAGTTATAAGGATATCGGGAGTAGTTGTGATGACCACTCCCAGTCGTCTTCTCTTCTTCTTTTCCTTTTTGTGCCAACAGTTTCTTTCTCAGGAGTGCCTTTAGCTGTCGCACTTCATCATCATCATGTGGACTTTCTTTCAGCACATCAAAGGCTTTAGCTTCTTGTTCCTTCTCATTGATGTTCGTCTTCGAGATATCTTTGTTCTTCTCAGAGGCCATTGATCTCTCCGAGATGTGAGTCTCATTGACGGAGAACCTTGCTCTGATACCAATTGAATGTGGCCTAGAGGGGGGGGGGTGAATAGGCCTTAAAAATTTTATGCACACTTAATAGAGTCGTCAAAAACTTGTTTGACCGGACTAGTCCGGTTGTGTGGGCGGACTAGTCCGGTGTGCTGAAATGTGTGAATTGATTAAATGTTATTTGGGAAACTAGATTCTTTTAGCAGCGGAAATGAGAACAACAAATATTTTTCTTTAAGATTATTGTAAGAATGCACGTGAAAACTTATAAGCAACTTAAATTGATGTTTAGTAATCAAGTGATCTATTGAACAAAATGTAAAAGAGATAAGACACAAGAGACACGAATTTTTATCGAGGTTCGATCTCACCACGAGATCTATGTCCTCATTGAGGAAGCTCACACAGAGCCGGGTCTCCAACCCTTTTCCTCTTCAAGTCACCACACAGGCCGACTCGAATCCACTAGCATGGGAAATCACCGAGTTTGTGGGGCAACCTCACACGTTGAGGGCTCCCACGAGAATTACAATGAAAGAAGCAATCAAATACACTTGAAAGTATTACAATGCAGAATATGAGTGTAGAAAGATCAAACTCCAAGAGCTCGCAACGAAGGAACAACGATCTCCCAATCCCGAATCCAAGTGTTCAATTGATTTTACTCTTTTTGCACTTTAGATGTGTGGGGAGATGTGTTTTGGGCTCTTGGAACAAGGTGGCGGCGCCAGGGTTTGTATTTTTAGCAGTATTCGACGTGTGTCAACTGAGGAAGGCCGTGGATCCTCTTTTTATAGGGTTTCCAAAAAGTTACCGTTGTAAAACCCTAATACCGGACTAGTCCGGTGCAAGTCCGGACTTGTCCGGTCACAGTGCAACTTGATGTCTAGAAAGTTTGGTGGACAAGTCCGGTTGGAAACGGACTTGTCCGGCCCTATGTGAGGATAGACTCCAGAAAGTCTGGCGGACTAGTCCGGTTGGAAAATGGACTTGTCCGACCCTATGTGAAGATGGACTCCCGTTGCCGGACGTTCCTCGGCGACAACTGAGGCACTACCGGAGGGCGGCCCTAGTGCTGCGGAAGCTTAGGGGACCACTCTTGTAGAGTGGGACCCAATTTTTGTTATGGAGAACCCGCTGGAGTCAGCGGAGAGGACCCCGATAGGTCCGGAGCCGATCCCCCTGTCATTATCCATCGACAACACCTGCTCCAGCCTTCGTCAGGTTCAGCTTGCCTTTTATCACGACAGCAAGGCCCTTGAGGAGGAGTGCCAAACCCTTAGGAGGTGGCGCAACCAGCTCCAATTCGAGACCAAGCTGGCGCAAACAAGGCCGGCCGACGACAAGGAGTGGATCAAGAAGGAGAAGGCCCATATGGAGTATTGGGGCCAGCATCCACGAAATCCTCGTCAAGCGCTGGGAGGTTCTTGAGGATCAAGAAAAAAAGCTCGAAGATGAAGAGCAAAAACTCCTGGAGCTGAGGGATGACCTCGTGAAGAGGGAGGAGGAGCTCGCCCAAAGGCTGGCTCTGGGTGACAAGAGCCTTGCGGAGCGCACCCAAAAGTTGGAGGAGTACTGCAAGAGCGAGGAGGAGAAGGCCTGGCAGCGGGGACATGACCTTACCCAAAGGGAGGTCCAAGTCTCTGCCAGGGAGAAGAAGGTGTGGGGCCAGGAGAAAGACCTGGTTGACCGCCGGAACAAGATCCACATCCAGGAGAAGGAGCTTGCCAACCTTGAAAAGCAAGTTGCTGAGGGTATTCAGCAGCACGCTTAGGAGGTTGAGCGCCTTGCCCGGGAGGGTTCAGAGCTTGCGGCGGCCAAGAGGTCCTTGGAAGAGATTTGAGGCTCAAGGGCTGCGGAGTCCCAAAAAGTATGGGACTTCTTGGGCAAAGCCAATGATGCGCTGACGCCTCTGGGCTTTAGTCCCGTGCGTCCGGACAATCCGGAGCTAGAGCTGGACCATGCGTTGAAGGTGCTGAGCTCGACTGGCAACAAACTCAACAAGATGGGTGATGTCATCATGGATCAGTTGGAAACTAAAGGAAAATCCCTGGCGAAGAACGTCGCAGAGTACATGCTGATGTGCTACCCAAGTCAGGATCCTCACTTTCCACTAGATCCGGTGCATGAAGGTCCCATCGACGGAGAGGGAGATGCTGCCAAGACCAGTGTGTAGGAGGTTGCCCAGAAGGTTGCCTCGTTCTTTCGTAGCATTTAGGACTTTCTCCTTATAGCCCCCACTTGTATCTTCTCTTCTTTTCTCCAATTTTGTAATCTCTTGTCTTCAGATGAATGAAATCCAAGAAATTTATGAATTTCATTTTTTGTCTTCAACCTTTGTCTCACTTGGCCCCCTGGTAGATGTACACAATTTGATTGCAAACATGTACCAAAAGGAGTTAGCATTTTGTTGAAGACTTGAGTGCTTCAAACTTGTAGGGTATAGGTCTGAAGTTTTGTTGCATCGACAGCAGGGGCCCCCTGGGGTTTTCGGAGCTTAGTAGCTCCGGCAGCGACCACTGTCAACACGTAAAGCGCCGACAGCAGACCCCATTGGGGTGTCCTTCTACCATCTTTTCTTCACATTGACGGTTGGCCCCTGGTATTTGTCGGAAATTGGTATCTCCGGTGACACCTACTATCAGTGTTTAAAATATCGACAACGGCCCACCTTGGGGGATGTCAAAGCTTTGATAGCTCCGACATCATTCACCATCATCATGAGATTTTTATTTTTCCTGCACACTGAAGTCAAGAAAATCAGTAAAATCCATTTTTTATCTATAACTTATTTGCGACTTACTATTCCCATATGAAATTTTAGGTCGAAAACAATTCTATATACAATCAAGCGCATTTGTTTATTTTCTCCAGGTCCAATCGTTTTCTGGACTCACCTTACTTAGGACTGCCGGGGTGTAGGTAGAGTGGCGTACTTAGGGTGCAGGACCAGGCTAAGTCGATAGCACACTCCAGACTTAGATTGGCTTGGCGTTCAGACGAGTAGGCCATTCAACGATGTTAAGACCCGAAAGAAATAACATTACAACTTGAATTATATATGAATTGTTCGAGCTAAAGCTTCTTAAGAATTGCACAACTTTGTTATAGAAAAGAAAGAGGAAAATAAAAAAGAATGAGCTTGTACAAAATAAAAGCATGTGGAGTCTGTTTTCACATAATGATGTCTTTCATTATAGGTCTGGGGTACAGGTGTAACACCCTCATTTTCATGCATCATGCCCTACATGCACTCATATACATGTTTAACATTAACCCATAACAAGAGGAACACGTTTAAAATTGATTTGGAGCAAAACCGCACTTAAAAATGTAGGAAAGTGCGGACTAGTCCGATTTTGCTGAGGACTAGTCCGATTTCTCTCTGTCTAAAAATGGACTTGTCCATTTTTGCTGCGGATTAGTCTGATATTTGCCTCTGGACAACTTCGGACTTGTCTGATCTTGTGCGGACAAGTCCGATGTTCCATGAATCCTTGAAAATTTGCTAAGTCCCTGGACTTTTCCGGACTCGTCCGGTGTTCCAGCGGACATGTCCGTTTTCCTTTCTGACTAAGATCGAACTTGTCCGATTTTTGGCTAGACTTGTCCGATTTTCTCTCTGGACGACTTCGGACTAGTCCGGTCCTGTCCGGACTTGTCCGATATTTCGTGACTCCGAGATTGACCTTTTGTTTTACGACTTGTTTCTTGGGTTTCACGTCAAGTGGGCATAGGGACGTCGTGCCCAATTCTTTTAGAGCCCATGTGGGACTCTAAACCGACCTCTACTCATCCTAAACTCGAAATCCATCTAACCCTAGCCTCCACCCCTATATAAACAACCCCACCCCTTGGTTTGACATCTATTTGCCACTTTTCCACCCACCCAAACCCTAGTTTGTGGGGAGCCACCATCAAGGAGGGAGGAGAAGATCCCAAGCAAGAGGAAGAAGAGGAGGAAACGAAGGAGGATCAAGATCTCCACCAAGTTTCGTTCTTCACCACCAATTCATCTCCAAGTTCATCACCAACCCTAGATCATCAAGATCCAAGTGTTACCTCCAAGTTTCTTGGTTCATTGGAGTTCTAAACACCTGGTATACCTCCTATTCTCTTTTCCTTACGTGAATTCAACCCCTAATCTCCAAATTCACGTCGATCTAGAAAACCCTAATCTGCTGATCTCATCAAGTGCGGACTTGTCCGGTCCCTAGCGGACTAGTCCGATCTTTCTGGTTAAATTGTGTTGAATTAATTCTAAAATTTGATCTAATCGAATCCAAACCTGTATAAACTTGTTAAAATCTATCAGAGCTAGTTAGTGATCATTAAAAGCAATCTAGTAACAAGTTCTACCTTGCATTTGCATCAATCATGCATGTCATGACATATTGAGTAATATTTGTGCACTCTTTGATTGTGTTTCTTGTTTTGTATGTTTATTGTGTGGATTAGACGGATTTGCGCTACAGAGTGCCGCGGAGGATCTACAACATCAAGAGTTTGAAGGCTTTGACCCTAATCAACAGCAAGAGCAAGGCAAGTGTCCTTGAAGCATATTGATCCTGTTTTAAAATAAATGTTTTTGTTTGCAAAACTGCATGCTTGTGTCAAATTGATGGGAAATCCTATGGTAGGAAGTTTACTAGATTTGCTAAACCACCCTTGTCACCTGGAATTTATGGTAGAGAGTCGGGAAGGGTTTTTACCTTTTTGCTTCGCTTAATCAACTGGGATGGAAAACAACTATATCACTCAATTTAATTATGCATGGATGAGATTATGGTTAACATGAACTGGTTAAACATGGTATGGTAATGGATGATCTAAGCAAGCCTGGTATGTGGATGGGTTGGATGTTATGGTGGGTTGCTTGCTTTAGATCTAAGGACCGATTCATGCGAGAATAAGCCAGGACTACAGTGCCACCACGAGGCCAAGTATGGGTGCGGCGTAGCTGATTAATTAGGGCTTTGCTAGTGCTGTTTGGACCATTGTGGATGCTCGGGGAAGGGGTAGTCGGATTGGGATTGTTGATGATTGGTGGGACTACCCTGGGATCCGAATGGCTCAAGAGGGGGCCCTTGGTTGAAGATGTGCTCTGCGGGAGACATCACCACCGGTGAAACCTCAGTGGGGTCTAAATAGGCTAGTAATCCCTTTGTAAAGGCTATTTTGTGATCTCTTGGCCACACACCAACGGAAGTGTGTAATGTGACCGACGGGTCATGGGCATAAGGGAGGTTCTTAGTCACCGAAGGGTGATGAAATCACGAACACGTGGGTAAAGAGGTACAAACTCTACAGAGTTAACTAAAACTATCATGATAGCCATGCTCCCGGTTATGAGCACCTGGACAACTTCCATGATTAGAGGCAAATTGGAATTTGGGATGGTTATGGTTTGGTAATGGTTATGGATGGTTATGGATTAATCTCTGGTATTGAATATGGTTATTGGCAATGGTGAAATCTGGACTTATTGATGATGGTAATGAATTCAGTTTGGTATTATGGTATTACTCGTGATTATGTTGGGATTACTTCACATACTTATACTATATTGCTTTTCAAACGTTTTACTGTACTTTTCAGCACTTTACCATTATTATTGTCGACATTTGAATAAGCCACATGTCATACTTTCCACACTTGCTGAGTACGACATGTACTCACTCTTGCAATTCCCCCCAACAGTTGTAGGTCAGGATTGTGAGTTTAATGGCGATAACGCGGAGTTCTAGGCCGTGTCTACCGTCAGCTTTGCCTGTGGTGTTGATTGGAGCTGCACTATACCCTGTTGCTTATGCTGCATAGTTGCTTAATTAGTTTATTTCCGCTACACTAGTTGAACTTGTCATTAATAATCATTAGAGCTTGTATTCGAGGATAATCTGGTTTGTGTAATAAAATTTGGTTAATTAATCTTGTTCTGTGGTAATTATCTGTTTATCATTTGTGAATCACTCGTGTATGTGTGATGAACATCCTGGGCACACATATGCGTTAGCTTGGTTCATTTTCGGAACCGGGCATCACAGATTGGTATCAGAGCCACAGGTTGACCGTAGGATGCAGCCTAGATAGAATGGACACTTTAGAGCACATAGGGGCACTCAGGAATCGGTGTGTTTTTGCTTGGAGTGCTGTTTGCTATATATATTGCTTGCTTGTGTGCTTAATAGAGGATTTTGGGATGCCTTAGCATTGCCATGTCCACCTAGGCTAGTGTAGCTAGTTGTTTAGTTTCATATCCCTTGATGCATATAGTTGGGGTGTTTTCTAATTCTTACCTACTGCTTTTCTTCAGATGGTGAGGACTCGCAACCAGAGGGATGGCAATGATGAAGAGGAGAACAATGGAGTGCCTCAGAACAACAATGGGCAAGGACCTACTCAGGGGGCTATCAACATCGAGCAGCTATTGGCCATGCAAAATTAGCTCATGCAGACCATGATACAGACTATGGGACAGCTGCAGGCTGGCAATATCAACAATCCACAAACAGATAAATGTAGCCAGACAGACATCACCACCAAGGTTAAATGTAACAAGAGTATATGTTTTGAACAATCAGTTCTGAAAAAGATGAATAGAGAAGCATTTATTTGGATCCAGAAACATAGCATTAGAAGTGAGCAAAGAGCATATCAGTGGCAGGCCTTGTGGAGAAGTGAGGGTGATGCATGAGGTTTGCTCTGAACACGTGCCTCGACATAATGACATTTATGTTATCCAGCATCTCAGAGTTGATGGTCTTTATTGTCTGTTTCTTGTTCCTGTTATAGAGTACTAAACCGTGACTGTTACCGAGTAAGATGTTGCCTTGTTCATCAGCCACCGCGGCCATACTCAACAGACTCAAAGGGCCTGATGGTCTTCCATGACTATAAGGCCCCCACGGCATGGCAACCCGGTGGCGCAGTTCCCACCTAGCGGCATTGCCATAGTTCTCAAGGAACCAGAGGTCAATGCTGTTCTCCTGCCCAAAGTCAGCTCCCACAAGGAGCTCGTCTATGATGAAGAGCTTTACACGATTGTTGCCTGTGGTCGTCGGTGGACCATCCATTTGGGTGAATGTCTCTGAAAATATGTCAAAAGCCACCATCTTTGTCTGGCCAGCGGCAGAGTCCGGTTGAGGCGGCCAGTGCAGGTTGCCGTGGAGAGCCATGGGCGCTGTTACTGCCTTGCGCAGGCAGGGCACAAGCGCAGCTATACCATCTGCGTTGGCAGCCTCTGTGTAGATATTCCTTTTTCCAGGCTCCCCGGTGGAGAGGATGCACCATTTCCCGTTTCTAGTCCAAGTTTTTCGACATAAGAGACGATACTCACCTGATTGCTGGTGGAAGTAGAAGGCGTACTCCGGCTCATCGAACAGGTCGGTCGGCTGTGGCGGCGGAGGCGGATTAAGCCCCGTGAGGTCAGCCCACTTCTTTGTTGTGGGGTTACACAAGTTGTATATGCCATCTGCCTTCTTGAGTAGGAGGACACCGTCGCAGACGGCGAGCAGGAGCCACCCTCCATTTTCTGGTTTAGGGTAGCGGATAACACTACGCCGGCTCTCTAGGTCGCCAGAGACGGAGATCGCGTCCAGCATGACATCCGTGGCCCAACGTCCTCTGGATGGCAGCTGAGGGATGTACCTGTAGAGGAGGACCTGAGCCGGTTGGCGGCGTGCGTTCTCAGCAAGGAAGTCCTGGTTAGTGGTGATGAGGCGCCACGCCTTGCAGATGGTGCCGTAGCGGACGACGTCTTTGACCGGCAGGCGGACTAGGATCTCCCTGATGTTGTCCTCGGTGAGACGAGGTTCCTGGAGCTCCAACTCCATCCTCTTGATCTGCCTTCCTTCCTCACCGCCCATCTTTGCTCAAATCTATCTCGTGCTCCTGTGTGGCAGTGATGCAGAGGCAGGCCCGGCAAGATCCCCTGTTGTTGGGACAGAGAAGTACAGATCCGGAGGGCGGATGGGAGCTTGGATTGGGGACAGATGAGACGAATTTTCTGTGAAACAGATGGGGAACAATAAGGGATAAAGCACACTCGGTGAGAGACAACGCAGGTTATTAGGTTTTGCTCACCTCGTTCCTGACCGTCAGCTCTCCACACAGTGTTGGCGTGAAGTCAGACCCAGCAAGCTCCCTCAGCAGATCTGGTAGGGCAGATCTAGTAGGGAAGATCTGGATCTGGAGGGAAGAAGGAGGGGAACTCAGGTTTCAGAAAAGATGAGAGGAAATCTGTTTTCCAGAGAAAGAGATTGGAGTGTGGTGAGGGACAGGGAACCCTGCTCTTTTATGCTTCTGTAAGCTGCTGACACAGGTTCTTTGGGTGATATGCCTCCTGGCAGTTTTGCAGGACAGGCCACCATGCTGACGGAGCAACATCCTGTGCTGTCTTTCCACGTCTACGCCACCACATGTCGAAACATCCTATCTCTGTGCATTCTAGGCAAGGTGACTTGGACTTTTAAATGGTGTTTCCCAGGAGTTCCTTGTGATGGAATATGTTAAGGTCAGAATTGTTTGGCGAATGCCGGCAGGGGTTTGGAGATGATGCCGGTATGTAGAACTGAAGGACCACTTATGAGCGCTTGGCGTCCAAATTTTTTTCACTATATATAAATGATTTGCTCATATTTTGACTTGTAGCTAGAATTTTTTTCAATAGTGCTTTTAACATTGTCGAATCCTGATGCACCATTTTTTTGCAAGTTCCATACATGAATGTAAAGTCACTTGCCACATTTTCACCTGAGGGCATGATGGGGTACTGGCAAAGTTGCTGAAGATAAATCCCATTTCAAATGCACAAAACTGGTATGGATCATCCAATCTTTTGTCACACACTAGGGACATTTTAGCATTTTGGTCAGTGAGCTTCTACTGTTACAATCTAAGATTTTGCATTGACAAACCCAGTTCTCCATGTTTCATGCAAAAACCAAACAGATTGACATGGACTTTCACATTTTATAAGCATATCCTAGGTGTGTTCCTTATTAGCTTTCATTAATATCCTCTTGTGACCTAGTGACTAAGCTGCTTAGTGGATAAAAATTATCAACACTGAAGAAAAATCTTTATCTGCTGAGTCGTACCACATAAAGACGATTCATGGCGGTGTTGAAACATCAAATGTACAGAATATTATCTCGATGCTCACAAAAACTCCTACACTGAAGCTCGGTATAGAGGTATCGTGTGTGTATAACTATTATTCCGGATTCCTATAATCCTTGTGTTGGACAATACAACTCCATCGAGCAATGGGCAATACAATGCAAACCCTGCAACATGAGATTACCACAACAACATTCATATAAGAGTATTTGTTCTACACGGTTGATGCAGAACAATGACAAAAACTTGACATTTTCATAATTCTAAATTAGAACTGTGATAGAGTTTATATCGGAAGATATGAAAACTGTGAGTGAAAAACATGGTTATCCTCTGTGTTTGAGCTTCAAAATCTCCATAATGAAAGAGTACTACAGAGTCATGGGAAATACCTCGGGCAATGCTCGTCTTTCATCCATCCATCAGAGACACTATTTCACTATAACACCGCTACGGGACAATGCATCCACATTGTGGTCTCTTTGTTCGCCGCCTCCCCACCACTATGTACTTATATCCTCACTGTGCCATCGCCATGAAAACATTCCCGAGCCAAATGTTTTCCTGTGCAGTAGCAGAAGAAATTTATGCTGTGGTGTCTTTCTAATTCTAACAAATGTTTTTTCCTGTTAACGAAATGATTTGCATCAGTCTTGCATGATAGAGAATGAAAATAACAATAGTAGGTCTGATATGTATCATTAAATTTCAAAAACATCAAATGTCAACATGAATCCCATGGCCTTTTAGGTGCATCAATTATAGAAACAACACAAAATGAAATACTCAAATTCTCTATGGTCTACAATGAAAAAACACATAAGTAACAAGCTTACTAACAGAAGTTTTGCACCCACTCTGGTTTGACTAAATTGTCTCCTATTCACATAGTTTGATGAGCATCTCACAAGTTCCTCACATTCTTATCTAACACCTACTGATCCTGGTATGCAAGCTGAAAACATGACTACTGCATATAAAGGACCACCAATATGAGCACACGCACGGAAACATCAAGACAAAGTGAATATGTTCCTAAGTGATTTAATTATTAGATAAATGAGTAGTTTACTATCTAACGGATGTATTTTGCTTTTACTTAGATATAAAAGTTTAAAACATTGGAGGATGTGGGACGATACTACAACATTGCGTGCTTAACTGCACATGTACATGATGATGGAATCATAAAGAAAGAAATAGAGGCCAGTGCCAACTGTTCAAGGACTTTCCACGGGCGTGGAAGAAAGGGAGGCTGGTGCTTGATGTTTAATGACACTCCAAGGGCGTGGGAGATAGGAAGGCCGGTGTCAACTGTTCAAGGACTTCCAAGCGTGTAGGAGACATACTTGCTAGGTATTGAAGGACTTTCTGGGTGCAGGAAAAGGAATAAATGGAGGGGATTCATTTATTGCAAATATCACATGTCCATTCTGAACACGGAGAGAGAAAATAGGAAGTTATCAGTTGTACTTTATTCTGCGCCAATTTATTCTACAGGAAAAATCACAGCTTATTGCTCTTGTTCTCATGTAGGGTGTAGCCTCATGCAAAGTAGCAACTACGTTAGAAACTGAGAGTTTCTTCGGTAGACTGTTCTTGCTTTTCCGCTGGGAGTCGTGGGAGCAATGCATCCACTCCGTCATGGTCGAGTGTATCAAACTTCATTGCATACTGTTCTTTGAATTTGAGATGAAAGGTGTGTTGCATGGGCAATGTGTGTTGTTCATCCAATTCACTGGGTTTTCAAGGCGTATCTAGATATTCAATTCTACGTTGAGAAGGTCGGGTCATCCTTGTATCAACTATGCTATTACTTGGGTATAGTTGTCACATGTTGATAGTTTCAATGCGACCACTTTTGTGTACCTATACAAGACAGCTGCTAATATGCTAACACAATCGATGCAGTTTCACATTTAGCATAATTAGTCATGGGTGTGCTTACTGAAACTTCATTGGTTGTAGCTTTTGTGATGCTTCGTGTCACACAACTTAATTTTCCTGCAAAATGCATATTTAGTTGGAAAATACCATATGATATTTTAAGATGTCTCTGTTGATGATGAACATCCACATCAATAAGGAGAGGTCTCCTTGGTTGGTTCTGAGCTGGAAACTTTAATGATGACCTGTCACTCCAGTACAGCAAAAGGTCAGCCGTAGGCTTTTGTTCATGAGTGCTGATGTCTCCTCACTAGGTGCCTTAATTTGTTTTATGGGTTTCTTACATTTTACAAATCCATTGGCTATCTTCATGAAGAAAACCATGTTTAGGTTTAATTAGCTTGCTGATCTACTCAATGCCATGCTTAGTAAGCATATTTAACAAAAGGCTCTTTTTGTGCTCACATTATTGTGATAAACCATATTTGTAATGCATTTAATCCTTCTCAAAATCCATTAATTTACCTTTCCATCTAAAGATATGACCAACTAGCCTTTATTTCGCTGAACAGAGAGACTTCTTCATTTAACTAAAACTAATTTTCTCAAGAGGGGTTTCTTTGTTTATTTTATCACATATTGGAATATTTCCATGTGCAATATCGGATAAAATCATTTTCCTATGTACTTTGGACCTGAAAGCACAACAACAACATAAATCAGACAATAAGTAGTTCTCCTATGTTTATGTCGTTGTATGAAATTATCTATATTATTATTTTGCAGGGTAAAGCATAAAACGTCTATACTAACTCACAAAACTTTAAATGGTCAAGTATGTGCAGTATAGTGTTATCTAATGGCACCTCAAATGCTTTTATTAAAACATCTTACTTGCCAAAGAAAAGGACATGATCCGATAGCAATGTCCTCGCTTCTATGGTTTACCAACAACCTGTCATGTAGCATCGAATCTTGAGAACCTAAAATGGAATGCGTACATAGGCCCGTTTGGCTATCTACGGAGGAGTATACAAGTGTAACACAATTGCTTATTATCTGCTTATCAGTTCCAGGCTGCGGTATCCTTTTGAACTGAGTCGATGGAGTAACTCTGCTCATGGACATTCAGTGGTATATGTATTGACTTTGGAGTTCCTAATTCATTGTTCCTGCTTGTGTAAGGATAACATGTTCCGTAGTTCCTAATATCATCTGTCTATCTTCTGGTTTCAAATACTTATGGAGCGCGACTTACGATGTGTTATTACCTTGATTTGTTACCGTATTAGCTAGAAATGCAAATGTACCTTTGTATAACTCTTGAGTGACATAAATAACCATGCGAATTTAAAACATGTCACGGATTGAGCGTAAATTTCTTATCTACATTTCCATTTTATTAAAAAGGGTCAGGTTTCATTTCATTAAGAAAGTGTTACTATATATACCCTGTTCATTTATTATGTATTTCTATTAAACGTCAATTTTTACGTGAATATGACAGCTCGGGTTGCTGCTAGTTCTTGATAAAGAGGTCCAGAATATAGGGCTCTCATGGAATCATACATGCAACCCATTGATCATACATGCAAGGATATGATAACCTATCTCTCCTTGGAATATACGGTAGGGGTACACCAAGACACACCGGAAAACATCAGCCTAGCATCATCTGGTTATCATCCTTCGATGAAAGCAGCATGCATACCTTGATCATCTGCTAAAAATCATATGAGCTTGGTGGGAAGCTGAAGCAGATTTGTTCCACCTTCGTTTTGCATGGGAAATGAATTGATGTTCGAATGTTGTGACCTTACCTGGGTATGTGTGAAGCTGAACCACAAGGATAAGTTCCCGATGAACTCGACACACAACTATGCTTGATGTTCTATGTAAATTCCCAATGAGTCCTCACCGGTGCTCCACATGATCGCGGGGATTGTTGACTGGTGGCTCTGATGCCACATGTTGTGATCGAAGAACACTTGAATGCTCGAACGCACGCTTAGAACACGTAAGATTTTCCGTCGTGTGCTAACCACACACGACTTCTGTGCTTGATTTATATGCAGAGATCAACAGGAAAGACAGGGTCGTGGGAGAGCTGCCCAGACGCCACTATCCAAAGTGCCCGCTCCACGTTGAGCTCACAAAACAGACGGGCATCACGTCATGCCATACCCCATGCTCGCGGCATACACGGTACTCATGCCCATGCACGCTACATGCACGGCACGCACGGCAGCCTCACACCTGGCTAACCTACTTATTTGACTAAAACATACTGATCTGCAATGACTTGATTAGTCTAACATAGAATATGTGGAAGTAGAGCATGAAATTTAGCTAGTAGGCGAATGATGAGCTAATGATTGACCTGACAGTTCCGTCACCCATCCAAACTAGGCAGATCAAAGACTCGGTTTTGCAGTGATTAGAGACTGTGTTATACCGACAAACTCTGACAGGATTCAAAACAACATGCAATCACGTAATATGCAGCTCCAACTCGAAGTCACCACTGGGTGGTGTGCTTCCAGATTGCCTAACTAGCATGATGTTATGACCAGATAATTAAAGTAATCATACATCAATTGCATAAGCTCGCATAATAAACTCATAAAACATCATTATTTTTTATTGATACCCCAATAAACACAATCCACACACAAATAAATGTAGCCATACAGACATCACCACTAGGGTTAAATGTAACAAGAGTATGTGTTGTGAACATCAGATCTGAAAAAGACGAATAGTTAAGCATTTATCTGGATCCAGGAACATAGCATTAGAAGTGAACAAAGGGCATATCAGTGGCAGGCCTTGTGGAGAAATGAGGGTGATGCATGAGGTTTGCTCTGAACACGTGCCTCGACACAATGACATATATGTTGTCCGGCGTCTCCACTAAGTTGATTGTCTTTATTATCTCATTACTGTTCCCATTATACGCTGCAAAACCGTGGCTGTTGCCAAGCAAGATGTTGTCTTGTTCATCAGCCACCGCGACCATACTCAGCAGACTCAAAGGCTCTGATGGTCTTCCACGACTATAAGGCCCCCATGGTTGGCAACCCGGTGGCGCAGTTCCCACCTGGCGACATTTCCATAGTTCTCAAGGAACCAGAGGTCAATGTGCTTCTCCTGCCCGAAGTCAGCTCCCACAAGGAGCTCGTCCATGACGAAGAGCTTTACACGATTGTTGCCTGTGGTCGTCGGTGGAGCATCCATTTGGGTGAATGTCACTGAAAATATGTCAAAAGCCACCATCTTGGCCTGGCCAGCGGCAGAGTCCGGTTGAGGTGGCCTGCAGGTTGCTGTGGAGAGCAAGGGGTGCTGTTACCGCCTTGTGCAGGTAGGCCACAAGCACAGCTATACCATCAGCATTGGCAGCCTCTGTGTCGATATTCCTTTTTGCAGGCTCTCTGGTGGAGAGGATGCACCATATCCCTTTTTTAGTCCAAGTTTTTCAACATAAGAGATGATACTCACTTGATTGCTGGTGGAAGTAGAAGGCATAGTCCGGCTCATCGAACAGGTCGGTCGGTTGTGGCAGCGGAGGAGGATTTAGCCCCGTGAGGTCAGCCCACTTCTTGTTGTGGGGTTACACAAGTTGTATATGCCATCTAACTTCTTTAGTAGTAGGACACTGTCGCAGATGGCGAGCAGGAGCCACCCTCCGTTTTCTGGTTTAGGGTAGCGGATAATGCTACACCAGCTCTCCAGGTTGCCAGAAATGAGGATCGCATCCATCATGACATCCGTGGCCCAACATCCTCTGGATGGCAGCTGGGGGATATACCTATAGAGGAGGACCTCAGCCGGTTGGCAGCGTGCGTTCTCGGCAATGAAATCCTAGTTAGTGGTGATGCAGCGCCACATGTTGATGCTCTTCTTCGGCCCAAAGTAAGTTCTAACGAGGAGCCTGTCCATGATGAAGAGCTTCACAAGATCGTTGCTAGTGGTTGTCAAAGGACCATCACTTTGGGTGAATATCTTCGACAATATATCAAAAACATTCATCTTGGTATAGCCAGTGATGAGGCATGGTTGTGGCGGCCACTACAGGTTGTCATGGAGAGCTAGAGGTGCTCTGACCACCTTGCATGTGTCATGCACAAGCGCATTTGTCCCAGCAACATTGGTGACCTTCGTGTGTGATGTTTCGTGGTTCAACCTCTTGAGTGGAGAGGATGCACCATTTCCTATTTACAATCCAATTTTGTCGGAACAATTTACAGGCCAGTGAGTTGTGCGTTTCTATAGAGTGGTTGGTCTTCTTTGTCTCAATATCATTCACGTTTACACAACAATATCATTGATGTAACAAAGGAAGATATTACCTTGTTTACCAGCCGCTGCGGCCATGCCCAGCAGGCTCAAAGGAAGTAATGGTCTTCAACTACGGTAAGGTCCCCAGGTCCCCGCCGTGCAACAACCCAATGCTCCAGTTACCACATAGAAGTAAATGTGGCCAAATGGGCCGGGCCAATCAGGTCAGCCTGAAGCTCGAAAAAATGGCCCGGCAATAAAAAATTGGACCCGGGCGAGTCTGAAGTCCGGTTCAGGCTGTGCCCGGGCCTTGACCCCGGCCCGTCGGGCTGGTCTGCATGACCCATTTAAGGTTGGCCCGGCCGGCCCGATAGTATGGCCCAGTTAGCCCGAGGGGCTCGGCCCGGCACGACCTGTTTAAGGCCGTATAATATATATTTTTTGTTATTTTTAATGTATATAAAAATAAATGGGCTATGGAACGACCCAGCCTGGCTTGGCCTGGCATGGCTCGGATCGCGTAAAATGAACTCGGGCGTGGAGCGGCAACCCGGTGGTGCAGTTACCACCTAGTGGCATTGCCATAGTTCTCAAGGACTAGAGGTCAATGCGCTTCTCTTGCCTGAAGTCAGCTCCCACAAGGAGCTTGTCCATGACGAAGAGCTTTACATGATTGTTGCCTGTGGTCATCGGTGGACCATCCATTTGGGTGATATGTCTCTGAAAATATGTCAAAAGCCACCATCTTGGTTTGGCCAGCGGCAGAGTCCGGTTGAGGCGGCCCGTGCAGGTTGCCGTGGAGAGCCAAGGGCGCTATTACTGCCTAGCACGGCAGGGCACAAGCGCAGCTATACCATCAGCGTTGGCAGCCTCTTTGTCGATATTCCTTTTTCAGGCTCTCCTGTGGAGAGGATGCACCATTTCCTGTTTTTTGTCCAAGTTTTATGACATAAGAGACGATACTCACTTGATTGCTGGTGGAAGTAGAAGGCGTACTCCAGCTCATCGAACAGGTCGGTTGGCTGTGGCAGTGGAGGAGGATTAAGCCCCGTGTGGTCAGCCCACTTCCTTGTTGTGGGGTTGCACAAGTTGTGTGTTCCATCTGCCTTCTTGTTGTGGGGTTGCACAAGTTGTGTGTTCCATCTGCACAAGTTGTGTGTTCCATCTCCCTTCTTGAGTCCGTAGGCATGCATTGTCCCAAAAAGAAAGTCCGGAGACACACGTAGGGGTGCAGAAATAGAGCAGGTCGGTGCATGGTGATGCAGTGCCAAGTCGCCTGCAGAGTATGCGGAAGTAGAACATGCAATTTAGCTAGTAGGCGAAGAATGACCTGATGATGGACCTGACAGTTCCGTCACCTGTCCAAACTAGGCAGAACAAAGCCTCGGTTTTGCAGTGATTAGAGAGTATGTTATGCCGACAAACTCTGACAGGTTGCAAACAACATGCAATCATGCAATATTCCGCTCCAACTCGAAATCATCACAGGGTGGTGTGGTTCCAGATGGCCTAACGAGCATGGTGTTATGACCAGACCATTAAAGTAATAACACATCATTTCACATTGATCAAGCTCACATAATAAACTCATAAAACATCATAACTTTTTATTGATACCTCAATAAACAAAATCCACACACAGATAAATGTAGCCAGACAGACATCACCACCACGGTTAAATGTAACAAGAGTATATGTTTTGAACAATCAGTTCTGAAAATATGAATAGAGAAGCATTTATTTGGATCCAGGAACATAGCATTAGAAGTGAGCAAAGAGCATATCAGTGGCAGGCCTTGTGGAGAACTGAGGGTGATGCATGAGGTTTGCTCTGAACACGTGCCTCGAGACAATGACATTTGTGTTATCCAGTGTCTCAGAGTTGATGGTCTTTATTGTCTGTTTATTGTAACCGTTATAGACTACTAAACCGTGACTGTTACCGAGTAAGATGTTGCCTTGTTCATCAGCCACCGCGGCCGTACTCAACAGACTCAAAGGGTCTGATGGTCTTCCATGACTATAAGGCCCCACGGCGTGGCAACCCGGTGGCGCAGTTCCCACTTAGCGGCATTGCCATAGTTCTCAAGGAACCAATGCTGTTCTCGTGCCCAAAATCAGCTCCCACAAGGAGCTCGTCCATGACAAAGAGCTTTACACGATTGTTGCCTGTGGTCATCGGTGGACCATCCATTTCGGTGAATGTCTCTGAAAATATGTCAAAATCCACCATCTTGGTCTGGCCAGTGGCAGAGCCCGGTTGAGGCGGCCAGTGCAGGTTGCCGTGGAGAGCCATGGGCGCTGTTACTGCCTTGCGCAGGCAGGGCACAAGCGCAGCTATACCATCTGCGTTGGCAGCCTCTGTGTAGATATTCCTTTTTCCAGGCTCCCCGGTGGAGAGGATGCACCATTTCCCATTTCTAGTCCAAGTTTTTCGACATAAGAGACGATACTCACTTGATTGCTGGTGGAAGTAGAAGGCGTACTCCGGCTCATCGAATAGGTCGGTCGGCTTTGGCGGCGGCGGAGGCGGATTAAGCCCCGTGAGGTCAGCCCACTTTCTTGTTGTGGGGTTACACAAGTTGTATATGCCATCTGCCTTCTTGAGTAGGAGGACATCGTCGCAGACGGCGAGCAGGAGCCACCCTCCATTTTCTGGTTTAGGGTAGTGGATAACACTACGCCAGCTCTCTAGGTCGCCAGAGACGGAGATCGCGTCCAGCATGACATCCGTGGCCCAACGTCCTCTGGATGGCAGCTGAGGGATGTACCTGTAGAGGAGGACCTCAGCCGGTTCGCGGCGTGCGTTCTCAGAAAGGAAGTCCTGGTTAGTGGTGATGAGGCTCCACACCTTGCAGATGGTGCCGTAGCGGACGACGTCTTTGACCGGCAGGCGGACTAGGATCTCCCTGATGTTGTCCTCAGTGAGACGACGTGCCATGGATCGAAGGGCGGCGAGAGCTCCGGCGAGGCGCCGCCGCGGTCGCGCGCCTGGCGGGAGGTAGACGACGACCCCGTGGGGCCCAGTCGTCAGTCAGTGTAACGCGCACGCTCGGATCTGGTGCGGCTGTGGATCCCATGTGGCTACGTACATTTTCTCTGTGGCCCGGTGTTGCTTCGACCCGATTGGTCCCATTTTAAACCCGTGGGCCCTCTCAATTATTTAAACTTTCCCATTTGAACTTAATTCCAGATTTTGCCCCAACTTGGAAAATATATATCTCCTAGGATACTTGTCCAAAAATTCCCAAATAAATTTTGTTAGAACCAGCATGAAGAGTACCTTCCATTGGTGCATTTGGATTTGTACGAAAGTCCATATGAATTTCTCCATAATTCAAACAAGCAAAATGTTTATAAAATTAATTCCTATAGTTGCTCTTTGGAAAAATACCAAATTTTTCTAGAACCTTCATTTGAACATCCTTGAACTCCAGTAAAAATCTCAAGGTCATTAGACTTCATTTACATGGTCTGATCACCTGTGTATTCTTTATGCACATAAAAATAACCAAATTCATTTAGAAATTGTACAGAAACTTGTGCAAACTTCTAAATTGAATATATCTCAGTATAAAGCTTCAAAATTTGTCAAACCAACTCTGTTGGTTTTGACTTTATCCAGACTAACCAGAACTACAACCCAATCCTCATGAAAATCCTTAAATTTTCCTGTAGAGCCCTTTAAAGCAAAATCATGTTTGATTTTTATATGATAATTCACTTCATAGAAAACTATGAAAATTTTCCAAAATGTTCTTTACACTACTACAAAAGTCTTCATCACAGGCGGCTCTAAATATATTATCACATACGGTTTTAAAAACCGTCTGTAACGAAGAGCCTATGAAAATGATCGATTAGCACAGGCGGGGACAAAATCCGCCTGTACAAATGCATTTTCACAGGCGGTTTTTATTGCTGACCGTCTGTGAAAATGCATTTTCACAGGCGGTTTTTTATTACGAACTGCCTGTGAAAATGCATTTTCACATGCGGTTTTTAATTGCGAATAGCCTGTGAAAATGCATTTTCACAGGCGGTTTCTATTGCCAACCACCTGTGATAATACATTATCATATACAGTTTTTAGAATCGTATACAGTTTTTAGAATGTGCCAACCACCTGTGACTTGCCGTAATCAGGAGGCAAGAAATGATAATGTTTAGACAAACTTTGCGCTAACACAGTTTGATCTAAAGAAGACTAAAAGATTTAGACAAAATTACATTGCAGAGATGCAATAAAAAAACATAACAGAAATTACAACACAACACATCGCAGAAATTACAATCCATCACAACCATCTTGTGCAGCACCACGTACAGCAGCTCAACACCATGAAGACAGAGATGTTGCCATTGCAGCCGCTCTTCAACGCCTCCCCGCAGCGCTCGGTAGCACCACCTTCGTGCTAGCTCGACTTCCATGCTACAACAAAAATAACGATCATGGTTGGATCTATGACAGAAGGTTAGATCTGCGGCCCTCGGCATCGAGCGAGACACCCGCAACGGACGAGGAGCGTGGTTGCCACAATGGCGATGAGCATGAGCAGCACGGCTGCCATAACGATCGAGGAGTACGGCTGCCGCAACGACGAGGAGTGCGACGTCCGCGACGGCGAGGATGACGAGGAGGCGGAAGCGGGCTGCCGACGCTTCAGCGATGAGGCGGAGCTGCGGTAGAGCGAGGTTGGGGAGGAAGGAAAGAGAGGTGAGATTGGAGAGATGGATGGTGAGAGGGAGAGATTGGGGATAAGGACGTGAGGTGTCGGTGCTGCTGTTGTTATAGACACATAGATTAGAGATGACTCCCTGTGAGTCGTTGGATCGATAAGTAGCGGAAGGCAGAGATATAAAGTCCAAGAGCGATCCGTGGGATGAAGCAGCGGACCAATCATGAGCCATCATTATCACAGGCGGTTTTTTTGTTACGGACCGCCTGTGAAAATCATTATATTTTCAGAGACGGTTGTTTGTTACGGGCCGTCTGTGATAATGACTATTATCACAGACGGTTTTTGTTACGGACCGTCTGTGAAAATCAATACATTTTCACAGGCGGTTGTTTGTTACGGACCGCCTGTGATATTCTATTATCACAGACGGTTATTAACTCATATGACATCACATGCGTAACTTTTAACAAACCGTCTGTAAAAAAATTAGCAGAAGCCTGTGAAAATGCATTTTGTAGTAGTGTTAGTAAGTTTCTGAATTCCTGTAAAATTTCAGCTTCATTTGACTTTAATAACCTAGTTCAATATGGAGATTTTCCTAACAGGTCATAGAATGCCCAAAAACATCGGAACTATTTCAGAAAATTTTCCAAACTTCTAAATTCAATATATCCCAATAGGAAGCTTAGAAATTTATGAAACAAGTTTTCCTAGAACCAGTGAGACCTCCTCTGTATGATACAACCACTGATATCCATGATAGACCTCAAGAATTACAACCAAAATTCAGAGAAGGCTTTTAGTTGTTGGAATTTTATAGACAACAAGCTTCTTTGGACATCTCCAATTTTTGGTACATATCTTCCTCATAGCACCTAATGTCCCCTGTAAAATTTCCAGAACCATTAAGCTTAAATTCATGCCCTAAGGTTTCATGATGAGCATGCTTTTGTAGTCCACCAGTAACCAGTTTGTGGTATATGGGACGCATAGCTAGTGAGATCCGCCGGTCACCTCATATTAATTAATAATTAGGTTTTTTTGGTATAGGGTGCGCAGTGTGAGGCCAATTCAATAACACTTTGATAGCTGTATAAGTACAGAGATGATCCTATGAGTCCGTAGGCATGCATTGTCCCAAAAATAAAGTCCGGAGACACACGTAGGGGTGCAGAAATAGAGCAGGTCGGTGCATGGTGATGCAGGTGCCAAGTCGCCTGCAGAGTATGCGGAAGTAGATCATGCAATTTAGCTAGTAGGCGAAGAATTACCTGATGATGCACCTGACAGTTCCGTCACCTGTCCAAACTAGGCAGATCAAAGCCTCAGTTTTGCAGTTATTAGAGAGTATGTTATGCCGATGAACTCTGACAGGTTCCAAAAAACATGCAATCATGCAATATTGTGCTCCAACTCAAAATCATGACAGGGTGGTGTGGTTCCAGATGGCCTAACTAGCATGGTTTATGACCAGAACATTAAAGTAATAACACATCATTTCACATTGATCAAGCTCACATAATAAACTCATAAAACATCATAACTTTTTATTGATACCTCAATAAATATAATCCACAAACAGATAAATATAATCCACAAACAGATAAATGTAGCCAGACAGACATCACCACCAAGGTTAAATGTAACAAGAGTATATGTTTTGAACAATCAGTTCTGAAAAAGATGAATAGAGAAGCATTTATTTGGATCCAGAAACATAGCATTAGAAGTGAGCAAAGAGCATATCAGTGGCAGGCCTTGTGGAGAAGTGAGGGTGATGCATGAGGTTTGCTCTGAACACGTGCCTGGACACAATGACACATTTATGTTATCCAGCATCTCAGAGTTGATGGTCTTTATTGTCTGTATCTTGTTCCTGTTATAGAGTACTAAACCGTGACTGTTACCGAGTAAGATGTTGCCTTGTTCATAGCCACCGCGGCCATACTCAACAGACTCAAAGGGTCTGATGGTCTTCCATGACTATAAGGCCCCCACGGCATGGCAACCCGGTGGCGCAGTTCCCACCTAGCGACATTGCCATAGTTCTCAAGGAACCAGAGGTCAATGCTGTTCTCCTGCCCAAAGTCAGCTCCCACAAGGAGCTCGTCTATGATGAAGAGCTTTACACGATTGTTGCCTGTGGTCGTCGGTGGACCATCCATTTGGGTGAATGTCTCTGAAAATATGTCAAAAGCCACCATCTTTGTCTGGCCAGCAGCAGAGTCCGGTTGAGGCGGCCAGTGCAGGTTGCCGTGGAGAGCCATGGGCGCTGTTACTGCCTTGCGCAGGCAGGGCACAAGCGCAGCTATACCATCTGTGTTGGCAGCCTCTGTGTAGATATTCCTTTTTCCAGGCTCCCCGGTGGAGAGGATGCACCATTTCCCGTTTCTAGTCCAAGTTTTTCGACATAAGAGACGATACTCACCTGATTGCTGGTGGAAGTAGAAGGCGTACTCCGGCTCATCGAACAGGTCGGTCGGCTGTGGCGGCGGAGGCAGATTAAGCCCCGTGAGGTCAGCCCACTTCCTTGTTGTGGGGTTACACAAGTTGTATATGCCATCTGCCTTCTTGAGTAGGAGGACACCGTCGCAGACGGCGAGCAGGAGCCACCCTCCATTTTCGGGTTTAGGGTAGCGGATAACACTACGCCGGCTCTCTAGGTCGCCAGAGACGGAGATCGCGTCCAGCATGACATCCGTGGCCCAACGTCCTCTGGATGGCAGCTGAGAGATGTACCTGTAGAGGAGGACCTGAGCCGGTTGGCGGCGTGCGTTCTCAGCAAGGAAGTCCTGGTTAGTGGTGATGAGGCGCCACGCCTTGCAGATGGTGCCGTAGCGGACGACGTCTTTGACCGGCAGGCGGACTAGGATCTCCCTGATGTTGTCCTCGGTGAGACGAGGTTCCTGGAGCTCCAACTCCATCCTCTTAATCTGCCTTCCTTCCTCACCGCCCATCTTTGCTCAAATCTATCTCGTGCTTGGTGAAGAAAAAGTAAAAAAAAAAATGTTCAATCTGGATCTGCCTCTGCCAGCTTCTAAACGAGATCGCAGAAATGGAGAATTTCGATTAGGGTTAGGGTTTGGCTTACCTCTCGTTCCTGAACAGTGGCTGCACAAGCTCGTGAGTGGCGGTGCGAAGATCGGTCAAACAGCAAGCTCCCCGCACGGTCCTTCTAGATGAAGAACAAGGGGGGGGGATATTTAACTTCAATTTCTGACCGCTTAGCTTCTGAAACGGAACAACAAAATGGAGAAACTAGAAGAAACTCAGTTAGGGTTGGGCTCACCTTGTTCTCTAGTGTCGGCTGCACGAGCTCCTGTGTGGCAGTGATGCAGAGGCAGGCCCGGCAAGATCCCCTGTTGTTGGGACAGAGAAGGACAGATCCGGAGGGCGGATGGGAGCTTGGATTGGGGACAGATGAGACGAATTTTCTGTGAAACAGATGGGGAACAATAAGGGATAAAGCACACTCGGTGAGAGACAACGCAGGTTATTAGGTTTTGCTAACCTCGTTCCTGACCGTCAGCTCTCCACACAGCGTTGGCGTGAAGTCAGACCCAGCAAGCTCCCTCAGAAGATCTGGTAGGGCAGATCTAGTAGGGAAGATCTGGATCTGGAGGGAAGAAGGAGGGGAACTTAGGTTTCAGAAAAGATGAGAGGAAATCTGTTTTCCAGAGAAAGAGATTGGAGTGTGGTGAGGGACAGGGAACCCTGCTCTTTTATGCTTCTGTAAGCTGCTGACACAGGTTCTTTGGGTGATATGCCTCCTGGCAGTTTTGCAGGACAGGTCACCATGCTGACGGAGCAACATCCTGTGCTGTCTTTCCACGTCTACGCCACCACATGTCGAAACATCCTATCTCTGTGCATTCTAGGCAAGGTGACTTGGACTTTTAAATGGTGTTTCCCAGGAGTTCCTTGTGATGGAATATGTTAAGGTCAGAATTGTTTGGCGAATGCCGGCAGGGGTTTGGAGATGATGCCGGTATGTAGAACTGAAGGACCACTTATGAGCGCTTGGCGTCCAATTTTTTTTCACTATATATAAATGATTTGCTCATATTTTGACTTGTAGCTAGAATTTTTTTCAATAGTGCTTTTAACATTGTCGAATCCTGATGCACCATTTTTTTGCAAGTTCCATACATGAATGTAAAGTCACTTGCCACATTTTCACCTGAGGGCATGATGGGGTACTGGCAAAGTTGCTGAAGATAAATCCCATTTCAAATGCACAAAACTGGTATGGATCATCCAATCTTTTGTCACACACTAGGGACATTTTAGCATTTTTGTCAGTGAGCTTCTACTGTTACAATCTAAGATTTTGCGTTGACAAACCCAGTTCTCCATGTTTCATGCAAAAACCAAACAGATTGACATGGACTTTCACATTTTATAAGCATATCCTAGGTGTGTTCCTTATTAGCTTTTATTAATATCCTCTTGTGACCTAGTGACTAAGCTGCTTACTGGATAAAAATTATCAACACTGAAGAAAAATCTTTATCTGCTGAGTCGTACCACATAAAGATGATTCATGGCGGTGTTGAAACATCAAATGTACAGAATATTATCTCGATGCTCACAAAAACTCCTACACTGAAGCTCGGTATAGAGGTATCGTGTGTGTATAACTATTATTCCGGATTCCTATAATCCTTGTGTTGGACAATACAACTCCATCGAGCAATGGGCAATACAATGCAAACCCTGCAACATGAGATTACCACAACAACATTCATATAAGAGTATTTGTTCTACACGGTTGATGCAGAACAATGACAGAAACTTGACGTTTTCATAATTCTAAATTAGAACTGTGATAGAGTTTATATCGGAAGATATGAAAACTGTGAGTGAAAAACATGGTTATCCTCTGTGTTTGAGCTTCAAAATCTCCATAATGAAAGAGTACTACAGAGTCATGGGAAATACCTCGGGCAATGCTCGTCTTTCATCCATCCATCAGAGACACTATTTCACTATAACACCGCTACGGGACAATGCATCCACATTGTGGTCTCTTTGTTCGCCGCCTCCCCACCACTATGTACTTATATCCTCACTGTGCCATCGCCATGAAAACATTCCCGAGCCAAATGTTTTCCTGTGCAGTAGCAGAAGAAATTTATGCTGTGGTGTCTTTCTAATTCTAACAAATGTTTTTTCCTGTTAACGAAATGATTTGCATCAGTCTTGCATGATAGAGAATGAAAATAACAATAGTAGGTCTGATATGTATCATTAAATTTCAAAAACATCAAATGTCAACATGAATCCCATGGCCTGCATCAATTATAGAAACAACACAAAATGAAATACTCAAATTCTCTATGGTCTACAATGAAAAAACACATAAGTAACAAGCTTACTAACAGAAGTTTTGCACCCACTCTGGTTTGACTAAATTGTCTCCTATTCACATAGTTTGATGAGCATCTCACAAGTTCCTCACATTCTTATCTAACACCTACTGATCCTGGTATGCAAGCTGAAAACATGACTACTGCATATAAAGGACCACCAATATGAGCACACGCACGGAAACATCAAGACAAAGTGAATATGTTCCTAAGTGATTTAATTATTAGATAAATGAGTAGTTTACTATCTAACGGATGTATTTTGCTTTTACTTAGATATAAAAGTTTAAAACATTGGAGGATGTGGGACGAGACTACAACATTGCGTGCTTAACTGCACATGTACATGATGATGGAATCATAAAGAAAGAAATAGAGGCCAGTGCCAACTGTTCAAGGACTTTCCACGGGCGTGGAAGAAAGGGAGGCTGGTGCTTGATGTTTAATGACATTCTAAGGGCGTGGGAGATAGGAAGGCCGGTGTCAACTGTTCAAGGACTTCCAAGCGTGTAGGAGACATACTTGCTAGGTATTGAAGGACTTTCTGGGTGCAGGAAAAGGAATAAAGGGAGGGGATTCATTTATTGCAAATATCACATGTCCATTCTGAACACGGAGAGAGAAAATAGGAAGTTATCAGTTGTACTTTATTCTGCGCCAATTTATTCTACAGGAAAAATCACAGCTTATTGCTCTTGTTCTCATGTAGGGTGTAGCCTCATGCAAAGTAGCAACTACGTTAGAAACTGAGAGTTTCTTCGGTAGACTGTTCTTGCTTTTCCGCTGGGAGTCGTGGGAGCAATGCATCCACTCCGTCATGGTCGAGTGTATCAAACTTCATTGCATACTGTTCTTTGAATTTGAGATGAAAGGTGTGTTGCATGGGCAATGTGTGTTGTTCATCCAATTCACTGGGTTTTCAAGGCGTATCTAGATATTCAATTCTACGTTGAGAAGGTCGGGTCATCCTTGTATCAACTATGCTATTACTTGGGTATAGTTGTCACATGTTGATAGTTTCAATGCGACCACTTTTGTGTACCTATACAAGACAGCTGCTAATATGCTAACACAATCGATGCAGTTTCACATTTAGCATAATTAGTCATGGGTGTGCTTACTGAAACTTCATTGGTTGTAGCTTTTGTGATGCTTCGTGTCACACAACTTAATTTTCCTGCAAAATGCATATTTAGTTGGAAAATACCATATGAGATTTTAAGATGTCTCTGTTGATGATGAACATCCACATCAATAAGGAGAGGTCTCCTTGGTTGGTTCTGAGCTGGAAACTTTAATGATGACCTGTCACTCCAGTACAGCAAAAGGTCAGCCGTAGGCTTTTGTTCATGAGTGCTGATGTCTCCTCACTAGGTGCCTTAATTTGTTTTATGGGTTTCTTACATTTTACAAATCCATTGGCTATCTTCATGAAGAAAACCATGTTTAGGTTTAATTAGCTTGCTGATCTACTCAATGCCATGCTTAGTAAGCATATTTAACAAAAGGCTCTTTTTGTGCTCACATTATTGTGATAAACCATATTTGTAATGCATTTAATCCTTCTCAAAATCCATTAATTTACCTTTCCATCTAAAGATATGACCAACTAGCCTTTATTTCGCTGAACAGAGAGACTTCTTCATTTAACTAAAACTAATTTTCTCAAGAGGGGTTTCTCTGTTTATTTTATCACATATTGGAATATTTCCATGTGCAATATCGGATAAAATCATTTTCCTATGTACTTTGGACCTGAAAGCACAACAACAACATAAATCAGACAATAAGTAGTTCTCCTATGTTTATGTCGTTATATGAAATTATCTATATTATTATTTTGCAGGATAAAGCGTAAAACGTCTATACTAACTCACAAAACTTTAAATGGTCAAGTATGTGCAGTATAGTGTTATCTAATGGCACCTCAAATGCTTTTATTAAAACATCTTACTTGCCAAAGAAAAGGACATGATCCGATAGCAATGTCCTCGCTTCTATGGTTTACCGACAACCTGTCATGTAGCATCGAATCTTGAGAACCTAAAATGGAATGCGTACATAGGCCCGTTTGGCTATCTACGGAGGAGTATACAAGTGTAACACAATTGCTTATTATCTGCTTATCAGTTCCAGGCTGCGGTATCCTTTTGAACTGAGTCGATGGAGTAACTCTGCTCATGGACATTCAGTGATATATGTATTGACTTTGGAGTTCCTAATTCAGTGTTCCTGCTTGTGTAAGGATAACATGTTCCGTAGTTCCTAATATCATCTGTCTATCTTCTGGTTTCAAATACTTATGGAGCGCGACTTACGATGTGTTATTACCTTGATTTGTTACCGTATTAGCTAGAAATGCAAATGTACCTTTGTATAACTCTTGAGTGACATAAATAACCATGCAAATTTAAAACATGTCACGGATTGAGCGTAAATTTCTTATCTACATTTCCATTTTATTAAAAAAGGTCAGGTTTCATTTCATTAAGAAAGTGTTATTATATATACCCTGTTCATTTATTATGTATTTCTATTAAACGTCAATTTTTACGTGAATATGACAGCTCGGGTTGCTGCTAGTTCTTGATAAAGAGGTCCAGAATATAGGGCTCTCTTGGAATCATACATGCAACCCATTGATCATACATGCAAGGATATGATAACCTATCTCTCCTTGGAATATACGGTAGGGGTACACCAAGACACACCGGAAAACATCAGCCTAGCACCATCTGGTTATCATCCTTTGATGAAAGCAGCATGCGTACCTTGATCATCTGCTAAAAATCATATGAGCTTGGTGGGAAGCTGAAGCAGATTTGTTCCACCTTCGTTCTGCATGGGAAATGAATTGATGTTCGAATGTTGTGACCTTACCTGGGTATGTGTGAAGCTGAACCACAAGGATAAGTTCCCGATGAACTCGACACACAACTATGCTTGATGTTCTATGTAAATTCCCAATGAGTCCTCACCGGTGCTCGACATGATCGCGGGGATTGTTGACTGGTGGCTCTGATGCCACATGTTGTGATTGAAGAACACTTGAATGCTCGAACGCACGCTTAGAACACGTAAGATTTTCCGTCGTGTGCTAACCACACACGACTGCTGTGCTTTATTTATATGCAGAGATCAACAGGAAAGACAGGGTCGTGGGAGAGCTGCCCAGACGCCACTATCTGAAGTGCCCGCTCCACGTTGAGCTCACAAAACAGACGGGCATCATGTCATGCCATACCCCATGCTCGCGGAATACACGGTACTCATGCCCATGCATGCTACATGCACGGCGCGCACGGCAGCCTCACACCTGGCTAACCTACTTATTTGACTAAAACATACTGATCTGCAATGACTTGATTAGTCTAACACAGAATATGTGGAAGTAGAGCATGAAATTTAGCTAGTAGGCGAATGATGAGATAATGATTGACCTGACAGTTCCGTCACCCATCCAAACTAGGCAGATCAAAGACTCGGTTTTGCAGTGAGGTTTTGCAGTGATTAGAGACTGTGTTATACCGACAAACTCTGACAGGATTCAAAACAACATGCAATCACGTAATATGCAGCTCCAACTCGAACTCACCACTGGGTGGTGTGCTTCCAGATTGCCTAACTAGCATGGTGTTATGACCAGATAATTAAAGTAATCATACATCAATTGCATAAGCTCGCATAATAAACTCATAAAACATCATTATTTTTTATTGATACCCCAATAAACACAATCCACACACAAATAAATGTAGCCATACAGACATCACCACTAGGGTTAAATGTAACAAGAGTATGTGTTGTGAACATCAGATCTGAAAAAGATGAATAGTTAAGCATTTATCTGGATCCAGGAACATAGCATTAGAAGTGAACAAAGGGCATATCAGTGGCAGGCCTTGTGGAGAAATGAGGGTGATGCATGAGGTTTGCTCTGAACACGTGCCTCGACACAATGACATATATGTTGTCCGGCGTCTCCACTAAGTTGATTGTCTTTATTATCTCATTACTGTTCCCATTATACGCTGCAAAACCGTGGCTGTTGCCAAGCAAGATGTTGTCTTGTTCATCAGCCACCGCGACCATACTCAGCAGACTCAAAGGCTCTGATGGTCTTCCACGACTATAAGGCCCCCATGGTTGGCAACCCGGTGGCGCAGTTCCCACCTGGCGACATTTCCATAGTTCTCAAGGAACCAGAGGTCAATGTGCTTCTCCTGCCCGAAGTCAGCTCCCACAAGGAGCTCGTCCATGACGAAGAGCTTTACACGATTGTTGCCTGTGGTCGTCGGTGGAGCATCCATTTGGGTTGATGTCGCTGAAAATATGTCAAAAGCCACCATCTTGGCCTGGCCAGCGGCAGAGTCCGGTTGAGGTGGCCTGCAGGTTGCTGTGGAGAGCAAGGGGTGCTGTTACCGCCTTGTGCAGGTAGGCCACAAGCACAGCTATACCATCAGCATTGGCAGCCTCTGTGTCGATATTCCTTTTTGCAGGCTCTCTGGTGGAGAGGATGCACCATATCCCATTTTTAGTCCAAGTTTTTCAACATAAGAGATGATACTCACTTGATTGCTGGTGGAAGTAGAAGGCATACTCCGGCTCATCGAACAGGTCGGTCGGTTGTGGCAGCGAAGGAGGATTTAGCCCCGTGAGGTCAGCCCACTTCTTGTTGTGGGGTTACACAAGTTGTATATGCCATCTAACTTCTTTAGTAGTAGGACACTGTCGCAGATGGCGAGCAGGAGCCACCCTCCGTTTTCTGGTTTAGGGTAGCGGATAACGCTACACCGGCTCTCCAGGTTGCCAGAAACGAGGATCGCATCCATCATGACATCCGTGGCCCAACATCCTCTGGATGGCAGCTGGGGGATATACCTATAGAGGAGGACCTCAGCCGGTTGGCAGCGTGCGTTCTCGGCAATGAAATCGTGGTTAGTGGTGATGCAGCGCCACATGTTGATGCTCTTCTTCGGCCCAAAATAAGTTCTAACGAGGAGCCCGTCCATGATGAAGAGCTTCACAAGATCGTTGCTAGTGGTTGTCAAAGGACCATCAGTTTGGGTGAATATCTTCGACAATATATCAAAAACATTCATCTTGGTATAGCCAGTGATGAGGCATGGTTGTGGCGGCCACTACAGGTTGTCATGGAGAGCTAGAGGTGCTCTGACCACCTTGCATGTGTCATGCACAAGCGCAGTTGTCCCAGCAACATTGGTGACCTTCGTGTGTGATGTTTCGTCGTTCAACCTCTTGAGTGGAGAGGATGCACCATTTCCTATTTACAATCCAATTTTGTCGGAACAATTTACAGGCCAGTGAGTTGTGCGTTTCTATAGAGTGGTTGGTCTTCTTTGTCTCAATATCATTCACGTTTACACAACAATATCATTGATGTAACAAAGGAAGATATTACCTTGTTTACCAGCCGCTGCGGCCATGCCCAGCAGGCTCAAAGGAAGTAATGGTCTTCAACTACGGTAAGGTCCCCAGGTCCCCGCCGTGCAACAACCCAATGCTCCAGTTCCCACATAGAAGTAAATGTGGCCAAATGGGCCGGGCCAATCAGGTCAGCCTGAAGCTCGGAAAAATGGCCCGGCAATAAAAAATTGGACCCGGGCGAGTCTGAAGTTCGGTTCAGGCTGTGCCCGGGCCTTGACCCCAGCCCGTCGGGCTGGTCTGCATGACCTGTTTAAGGTTGGCCCGGCCGGCCCGATAGTATGGCCCAGTTAGCCCGAGGGGCTCGGCCCGGCATGACCTGTTTAAGGCCGTATAATATATATTTTTTGTTATTTTTAATGTATATAAAAATAAATGGGCTATGGAACGACCCAGCCTGGCTAGGCCTGGCATGGCTCGGATCGCGTAAAATGAACTCGGGCGTGGAGCGGCAACCCGGTGGTGCAGTTACCACCTAGTGGCATTGCCATAGTTCTCAAGGACTAGAGGTCAATGCGCTTCTCTTGCCTGAAGTCAGCTCCCACAAGGAGCTTGTCCATGACGAAGAGCTTTACATGATTGTTGCCTGTGGTCGTCGGTGGACCATCCATTTGGGTGATATGTCTCTGAAAATATGTCAAAAGCCATCATCTTGGTTTGGCCAGCGGAAGAGTCCGGTTGAGGCGGCCCGTGCAGGTTGCCGTGGAGAGCCAAGGGCGCTATTACTGCCTAGCGCGGCAGGGCACAAGCGCAGCTATACCATCAGCGTTGGCAGCCTCTTTGTCGATATTCCTTTTTCAGGCTCTCCGGTGGAGAGGATGCACCATTTCCTGTTTTTTTGTCCAAGTTTTATGACATAAGAGACGATACTCACTTGATTGCTGGTGGAAGTAGAAGGCGTACTCCAGCTCATCGAACAGGTCGGTTGGCTGTGGCGGTGGAGGAGGATTAAGCCCCGTGTGGTCAGCCCACTTCCTTGTTGTGGGGTTGCACAAGTTGTGTGTTCCATCTGCCTTCTTGTTGTGGGGTTGCACAAGTTGTGTGTTCCATCTGCACAAGTTGTGTGTTCCATCTGCCTTCTTGAGTCCGTAGGCATGCATTTTCCCAAAAAGAAAGTCCGGAGACACACGTAGGGGTGCAGAAATAGAGCAGGTCGGTGCATGGTGATGCAGTGCCAAGTCGCCTGCAGAGTATGCGGAAGTAGAACATGCAATTTAGCTAGTAGGCGAAGAATGACCTGATGATGGACCTGACAGTTCCGTCACCTGTCCAAACTAGGCAGAACAAAGCCTCGGTTTTGCAGTGATTAGAGAGTATGTTATGCTGACAAACTCTGACAGGTTGCAAACAACATGCAATCATGCAATATTCCGCTCCAACTCAAAATCATCACAGGGTGGTGTGGTTCCAGATGGCCTAACGAGCATGGTGTTATGACCAGACCATTAAAGTAATAACACATCATTTCACATTGATCAAGCTCACATAATAAACTCATAAAACATCATAACTTTTTATTGATACCTCAATAAACAAAATCCACACACAGATAAATGTAGCCAGACAGACATCACCACCACGGTTAAATGTAACAAGAGTATATGTTTTGAACAATCAGTTCTGAAAAGATGAATAGAGAAGCATTTATTTGGATCCAGGAACATAGCATTAGAAGTGAGCAAAGAGCATATCAGTGGCAGACCTTGTGGAGAACTGAGGGTGATGCATGAGGTTTGCTCTGAACACGTGCCTCGACACAATGACATTTGTGTTATCCAGTGTCTCAGAGTTGATGGTCTTTATTGTCTGTTTATTGTTCCCGTTATAGACTACTAAACCGTGACTGTTACCGAGTAAGATGTTGCCTTGTTCATCAGCCACCGCGGCCGTACTCGACAGACTCAAAGGGTCTGATGGTCTTCCATGACTATAAGGCCCCCACGGCGTGGCAACCCGGTGGCGCAGTTCCCACTTAGCGGCATTGCCATACTTCTCAAGGAACCAGAGGTCAATGCTGTTCTTGTGCCCAAAATCAGCTCCCACAAGGAGCTCGTCCATGACTAAGAGCTTTACACGATTGTTGCCTGTGGTCGTCGGTGGACCATCCATTTCGGTGAATGTCTCTGAAAATATGTCAAAAGCCACCATCTTGGTCTGGCCAGTGGCAGAGCCCGGTTGAGGCGGCCAGTGCAGGTTGCCGTGGAGAGCCATGGGCGCTGTTACTGCCTTGCGCAGGCAGGGCACAAGCGCAGCTATACCATCTGCGTTGGCAGCCTCTGTGTAGATATTCCTTTTTCCAGGCTCCCCGGTGGAGAGGATGCACCATTTCCCATTTCTAGTCCAAGTTTTTCGACATAAGAGACGATACTCACTTGATTGCTGGTGGAAGTAGAAGGCGTACTCCGGCTCATCGAACAGGTCGGTCGGCTTTGGCGGTGGCGGAGGCGGATTAAGCCCCGTGAGGTCAGCCCACTTTCTTGTTGTGGGGTTACACAAGTTGTATATGCCATCTGCCTTCTTGAGTAGGAGGACACCGTCGCAGACGGCGAGCAGGAGCCACCCTCCATTTTCTGGTTTAGGGTAGCGGATAACACTACGCCAGCTCTCTAGGTCGCCAGAGACGGAGATCGCGTCCAGCATGACATCCGTGGCCCAACGTCCTCTGGATGGCAGCTGAGGGATGTACCTGTAGAGGAGGACCTCAACCGGTTGGCGGCGTGCGTTCTCAGAAAGGAAGTCCTGGTTAGTGGTGATGAGGCGCCACACCTTGCAGATGGTGCCGTAGCGGACGACGTCTTTGACCGGCAGGCGGACTAGGATCTCCCTGATGTTGTCCTCGGTGAGACGACGTGCCATGGACTGAAGGGCGGCGAGAGCTCCGGCGAGGCGCCGCCGCGGTCGGGCGCCTGGCGGGAGGTAGACGACGACCTCGTGGGGCCCAGTCGTCAGTCAGTGTAACGCGCACTCTCGGATCTGGTGCGGCTGTGGATCCCATGTGGCTACGCACATTTTCTCTGTGGCCCGGTGTTGCTTCGACCCGATTGGTCCCATTTTAAACCCGTGGGCCCTCTCGATTATTTAAACTTTCCCATTTAAACTTAATTCCAGATTTTGCCCCAACTTGGAAAATATATATCTCCTAGGATACTTGTCCAAAAATTCCCAAATAAATTTTGTTAGAACCAGCATGAAGAGTACTTTCCATTGGTGCATTTGGATTTGTATGAAAGTCCATATGAATTTCTCCATAATTCAAACAAGCAAAATGCTTATAAAATTAATTCCTATAGTTGCTCTTTGGAAAAATACCAAATTTTTCTAGAACCTTCATTTGAACATCCTTGAACTCCAGTAAAAATCTCAAGGTCATTAGACTTCATTTACATGGTCTGATCACCTGTGTATTCTTTATGCACATAAAAATAGCCAAATTCATTTAGAAATTGTACAGAAACTTGTGCAAACTTCTAAATTGAATATCTCTCAGTGTAAAGTTTCAAAATTTGTCAAACCAACTCTGTTGGTTTTGACTTTATCCAGACTAACCAGAACTACAACCCAATCCTCATGAAAATCCTTAAATTTTCCTGTAGAGCCCTTTAAAGCAAAATCATGTTTGATTTTTATATGATAATTCACTTCATAGAAAACTATGAAAATTTTCCAAAATGTTCTTTACACTACTACAAAAGTCTTCATCACAGGCGGTTCTAAATATATTATCACATACGGTTTTAAAAACCGCCTGTAACGAAGAGCCTGTGAAAATGATCGATTAGCATAGGCGGGGACAAAATCCACCTGTACAAATGCATTTTCACAGGCGGTTTTTATTGCTGACCGTCTATGAAAATGCATTTTCACAGGCGGTTTTTTATTACGGACCGCCTGTGAAAATGCATTTTCACATGCGGTTTTTAATTGCGAACAGCCTGTGAAAATGCATTTTCACAGGCGGTTTAATTGCGGACCGCCTGTGAAAATGCATTTTCACATACTGTTTTTATTGCCAACCACCTGTGATAATACATTATCATATACAGTTTTTAGAATCGTATACAGTTTTTAGAATGTGCCAACCACCTGTGACTTGCCGTAATCAGAAGGCAAGAAATGATAATGTTTAGACAAACTTTGCGCTAACACAGTTTGATCTAAAGAAGACTAAAAGATTTAGACAAAATTACATTGCAGAGATGCAAGAAAAAAACATAACAGAAATTACAACACAACACATCGCAGAAATTACAATCCATCACAACCATCTTGTGCAGCACCACGTGCAGCAGCTCAACACCATGAAGACAGAGATGTTGCCATTGCAGCCGCTCTTCAACGCCTCCCCGCAGCGCTCGGTAGCACCACCTTCGTGCTAGCTCGACTTCCATGCTACAACAAAAATAACGATCATGGTTGGATCTATGACAGAAGGTTAGATCTGCGACCCTCGGCATCGAGCGAGACACCCGCGGCAGACGAGGAGCGTGGTTGCCACAATGGCGATGAGCATGAGCAGCACGGCTGCCATAACGATCGAGGAGTACGGCTGCCGCGACGACGAGGAGCGCGACGTCCGCGACGGCGAGGATGACGACGAGGCGGAAGCGGGCTGCCGACGCTTTAGCGATGAGGCAGAGCTGCGGTAGAGCGAGGTTGGGGAGGAAGGAAAGAGAGGTGAGATTGGAGAGATGGATGGTGAGAGGGAGAGATTGGGGATAAGGACCTGAGGTGTCGGTGCTGCTGTTGTTATAGACACATAGATTAGAGATGACTCCCTGTGAGTCGTTGGATCGATAAGTAGCGGAAGGCAGAGATATAAAGTCCAAGAGCGATCCGTGGGATGAAGCAGCGGACCAATCATGAGCCATCATTATCACAGGCGGTTTTTTTGTTACGGACCGCCTGTGAAAATCATTATATTTTCACAGACGGTTGTTTGTTACGGGCCGCCTGTGATAATGACTATTATCACAGACGGTTTTTGTTACGGACCGTCTGTGAAAATCAATACATTTTCACAGGCGGTTGTTTGTTACGGACCGCCTGTGATATTCTATTATCACATACGGTTATTAACTCATATGACATCACAGGCGTAACTTTTAACAAACCGTCTGTAAAAAAATAAGCAAACGCCTGTGAAAATGCATTTTGTAGTAGAGTTCCTGTAAAATTTCAGCTTCATTTGACTTTAATAACCTAGTTCAATATGGAGATTTTCCTAACAGGTCATAGAATGCCCAAAAACATCAGAACTATTTCAGAAATTTTTCCAAACTTCTAAATTCAATATATCCCAATAGGAAGCTTAGAAATTTATGAAACAAGTTTTCCTAGAACCAGTGAGACCTCCTCTGTATGATACAACCACTGATATCCATGATAGACCTCCAGAATTACAACCAAAATTCAGAGAAGGCTTTTAGTTGTTGGAATTTTATAGACAACAAGCTTCCTTGGACATCTCCATTTTTTGGTACATATCTTCCTCATAGCACCTAATGTCCCCTGTAAAATTTCCAGAACCATTAAGCTTAAATTCATATACTTAATGGTCTTTCCTTTGAACTATAATATAATACCGGTATTGATTAGCTTGCATAATTCTTTGCATACCGATTAGTTTGCCGAGCTCAAGAGGACCCCCGAGCTACTTGAAGTCATACCTCTGGAGATTAACTCTGACACCATCTCGCAACCAGGCAAGCCCCGGTTTGCATTTAAGCGCTATTACAAAATTATGATTTTATCACATATGTCTAGGGTTGGTATTGTGCATTAGGGCTAAGGTGATTGAAAATCCACTTCATGACCAGATCAACCCATGGAGTATTTGGCTAGTTGTCAAGTCATCTTGTAGACTATGCTATGCTAAATGTTGTATAGGATTTGGTAGAAGTCAAGTAGTTGGAATCTACTCGCATGGCTAGGACCTTTTCACACGGGATTGGTTCAAAGAGAATGAGATAGTAATCTGAAAATGAGACCGGTCAGGGGCGTAGGATGCAGCAAGACTTGGTCTTGGGTGCGTAGCCCTGCCTGTGTCGGTTAAGGACCGATCCGTATGCCGCCCTGCTGAGCATGTTTGAACTGTACTGGAGTCATACTGGATATATGGGATCCAGGAAACCGATGTACCTTGGGAAGCTTTTGTTGAGACTTTTTCGTTCGCCTCAGGCTTTCGGCCGCAGCATAGTAGACGGAAACACGCTCACGACATCTTCACAGCGGAAGGGTGCACCGTGAGTGGGGATACTGTCCTAGACGATTGAATCGATTCAACTTGGCCGGAACTTGAGAAAGGTGGTTGCGTACGACGTCCGTGGAGTGCACTGATGTGACTTCCAGTACGGGCATACGTGACGTGGTTTTCGGGTATCATTGATTAGAATCACCGTCCCTCACGGTTATGAGTACCACTTGTTCACCGAGTTGTGACGTAGTTAAATACTTGCACTTGAGATGAGAATTAATTGTTGCTGTTATGAACATTATATTATCATGGTATTGCTATGTTGTATGTATTAGTATAGTGCTCACAAAATTTAAATTCCACCTTGGGCATGCAACATCATGATGAAGCGTTTCTTGTTTGATTGTGGAGTTACGATGCTGCCCCGCACAAGGTTTAAGCTGCTGCTATAAATCTGAAAAATAAGGACCCACGATTAGGCGAGTCCGTTACGCAAATCTTCCATCCTATGTTATGTCTTTACCCTCATGTAGAGTTTCATGTTTAAGTGAGACGATTAAGTCTTGTTGAGCCTTCGTGCTCACGGTTGCTATATAAGTTTTTTTGCAGGTACTAACCTATGTGCTTATGCTTATTAGTTGTCCGATGAGGCTCGGGACTCTCCGAGTGATATACTCATGTGGAAACTATGCCGCTGCTGTTTGGTTTTCGTGGCTAGTGAGGAGCGTACGTGGGCTCGACAGCTTCTCTTTTGCTTATTAGACTGGAGTACGAGAGTTGTAATCCTATCTTCCGCTGTAGTTTATTTTTATAAACTATTTGTAAACTGAATATCTTTGTAAATTTCAGCAAATGATTTATGTAATACGTGTTCCTTTACATGTGTGCTGTTGGGTGTCGCATCGCACGGCACCACCCAATGCGATTCCTGGAAAGTGTGGACTCCGGTACCCACACGCTAAAGCAGAGTGAGAATTCCATGTGCATCTGCGTCTAGGGTTTCTGCAAATGGCCGAAGTCTCAGGCAGAGGAGAGGAACGGGATTGGGCAAACGAGGGAGGTGGGCGGCGGGCAAATAGAGGCCACGGTGGTGCCCTAGCTCGCGCATCGAGAGGGCGCGGTGCCCTGCCTTGGGCCCAACCTGTGTTTCCGAGAGTCTCCAGAAGAGATGAAAAGAAAAACTAGTGAATTGTTTTTTCTGTAACCTGTGGCAATTGCGGGTAAATAACTTTGAACTCCACGACTAGGTCTATCATATAATTACGGTTGCTGGAGAAAAAAAAGAGGTACTTCAAGAAAATGAACTAGAGCTCCATAAACTCCCTAGAGTTGGACCTCCCTGTGGAGTTTTGGAGTTGAGGTGTTTGGCAGCATGGCTCAGTTGTGGAGCCATGTCAAACATGCCCTAAGGTTTCATGATGAGCATGCTTTTGTAGTCCACCTGTAACCAGTTTGTGGTATATGGGACGCATAGCTAGTGAGATCCGCCGGTCACCTCATATTAATTAATAATTAGGTTTTTCTGGTATAGGGTGCGCAGTGTGAGGCCAATTCAATAACACTTTGATAGCTGTATAAGTACAGAGATGATCCTATGAGTCCGTAGGCATGCATTGTCCCAAAAAGAAAGTCCGGAGACACACGTAGGGGTGCAGAAATAGAGCAGGTCGGTGCATGGTGATGCAGGTGCCAAGTCGCCTGCAGAGTATGCGGAAGTAGATCATGCAATTTAGCTAGTAGGTGAAGAATTACCTGATGGTGCACCTGACAGTTCCGTCACCTGTCCAAACTAGGCAGATCAAAGCCTCAGTTTTGCAGTTATTAGAGAGTATGTTATGCCGATGAACTCTGACAGGTTCCAAAAAACATGCAATCATGCAATATTGCGCTCCAACTCGAAATCATGACAGGGTGGTGTGGTTCCAGATGTCCTAACTAGCATGGTGTTATGACCAGAACATTAAAGTAATAACACATCATTTCACATTGATCAAGCTCACATAATAAACTCATAAAACATCATAACTTTTTATTGATACCTCAATAAATACAATCCACAAACAGATAAATGTAGCCAGACAGACATCACCACCAAGGTTAAATGTAACAAGAGTATAAGTTTTGAACAATCAGTTCTGAAAAAGATGAATAGAGAAGCATTTATTTGGATCCAGAAACATAGCATTAGAAGTGAGCAAAGAGCATATCAGTGGCAGGCCTTGTGGAGAAGTGAGGGTGATGCATGAGGTTTGCTCTGAACACGTGCCTCGACACAATGACATTTATGTTATCCAGCATCTCAGAGTTGATGGTATTTATTGTCTGTTTCTTGTTCCTGTTATAGAGTACTAAACCGTGACTGTTACCGAGTAACACTACAGGAAAAGCGATCATTTGCGACGGCTGGATTTATTTGCGACGGCCAGCCGTCGCAAATAGCTTAAATTGCGACGGCCCGCCTCTGGCCGTCGCAAATAAGAAGGCCGTCGCGATTAAGTTGTTATTTGCGACGGCCTTCGGACTGGCCGTCGCAAATAAGATGTTATTTGCGACGGCCAACCCTAGGACCGTCGCAAATAATGGAGCCGTCGCAATTAACATTTATTTGTGACGGCCTGCCAGACGGCCGTCGCAAATAGGATTAAATTGCGACGGCCGTAAGTCGAGGCCGTTGCAATTAATTAGGCCGTCGCAAATTAGGGCTTATATCGGGACGCTCCACCCCGACTCTTCATTTTCCACTCGTCACACACCGCCGCCGCGCCCCCGCCCCCGCCGCCGCGCCCCCGCCGCCAGCCCGCCGCCCTCGGCCCCCACCGGCGGCCCCCGCCGCCTGCGCCTCCGGTCTGCCGCCCTCGGCCCCCACCGGCGGCCCGCCTCCGCGCCCCAACCGCCACCTGCGCCTCCGGCCCGCCGCGCCACCGGCGTCGCCGCCCCCGACCGGACCGCCGCGCCCCCGACCTTGAGGTCAGTGCTACTCCCCCTGTTTTAGTTTTTTTTCAGATTTAGTTAGCAATTTTGTTAAGAGTAGCAGCAATTAGCCAAGTAGCTTAGAATAGCTTGTATAGTAGCTTAGAATAGCTTAGAAACCGACTAGGGTTGATTAGTCGGCCTAATCGACGACTAATCGTCCTAGTCGACCTTATCGCCCCTTAGGAGACTAGAGTCGATTAGGCGATTTGAAAACATTGGCCTCGTCGGGGAACTCGGCACAAAAGGCCTAACTTGCGTCTGAGCGATTCCGTGTGGGCTCAATGCTGAGCGCGTCAGTGCGTGCATGCCAAGCTCGTGAGTGTGTGTGACGTCAGCGCCTTCTTGTACTTGAATGCGGGCCGACGTCAGCGCCAGCCCGCCACGCCCCTGCCGCCCCCAGCCCCCCGCCGCCCTCGACCCCTGCGCCCCCGGCCCCTGCGCCCCCGCCGTCCGTCCGAAGCCGTCGGCCCGTTGCTCCACGCCGCACAAGTAAAGTAGGCATTAGTTGTTAATTTCTAGATAATTAGTTGTTAATTGATGATTAGTTGTTATGCTATTTAGTTGTTAATTGTTATGCGAATTAATTGTTAGGTTGTTGTTAATTAGTTGTTAATTCTCATTAATTGTTAGCAGTTGCTAATTAGGTTTGAATTACAATTAATTGTTAGTTAGTTGTTAATAGTTGACCATTCTAATTAATTATTAGTTAGTTGTTAATTAGTTGTTAATTAGATCTTAATGTTACTATATATGCTTAGGTTTAATTTAATAATGTTTAAGATTTGTATTATTGCTCTCATTTGAATTATGGTTATGTTGAATTGCTTAATTTTGATTGCTTGAGTGTTCAAGTACTATATATACATAAATGGGCTTCAGACCAGCTTGACAAGGCCCGACAAGGCCCATTTAGTGGTAAGATAAAGTATGCGTGTAGACGGGCACGAAGGCGAACGACGACCGTGAGGATGGCAAGCACCTGCGCGTGGATGGCGTACTCCGACGAAGTGGTCGTGGAATTGTCATCTGAGACCAACTTTCCTCTCACTCTTTCTCTAGTTCTTTCCTCTCTCTTAAATGACCTGAAAATGAAAATGAGCAACGTAACCTATAGCAATGTATTACCCGTTTCGGATCGGCACGTCTCACATGCCATTGGCATGTGAGACGTGCACGTTCGGAATTGTCCCTTTTTTGGACAGCCTCGGAGTGACCGAGGGGGCGTGGCTTGTGACGAGACGCGGGTCCGGATTTGGACGAGATTTCGGTGGCGTAACCATGTTGTTCTCTGCTGCACCATTTTCGGGCGTGCAGTGGAGAACAGCGGGGTTATGCTGCCGAAATTTCGTTCGAATCCGGATCACGCGTCTCGTCATGAGCACGCTCCGCTCGGTCACTCTTGGGTGGGTTTAGGATCTATCTGCCTAGGTTGTAGGGCCGTGACATAACACAACAATACATTAACAACAATTTCTTTCGCATTAAACTGCAGAGTCAAACATGGGTGAAGACCGCAGTTGGATGTATACTGGCTGGAAGAGCAGAAATGGTGGTCACTCCGATGAGTGGTTTATCAATTTAGATCAATTTTTGGATCGAGCATTTTCGTTGTCAACGGAAGATATGGTGCGGTGCCCATGTACAAAATGCCGGAATACTAAGTTTTTGAGAAGATTGGAGCTTTCGTTTCACTTATGTCGAAACGGTTTCACTCCACAATATGAAGTGTGGACCTTCCACGGCGAGACTAATTCTCGAGTCATAGCCGAAGTGGATGAGGATGATGATATAACAGAGGTTGATAGGATGGATGAGATGTTAGAAGCTCTTGAAGTGGAGGATCCTCTTACAAATGAGGCAGAGAAGTTCTTCGAGGAGCTGAAGAAATCACAAGAGCCGTTGCATGAACACACGGCTGTGACCGTACTTGCTTTCTTGACCAGATTTATGGCAATTAAGTCCAAGTACTTTTTTTCCATCAACTGCTACAATGATCTCATGAAATTGATCTGTGATATCCTTCCAAACCTCACAAAGCGCCACCAGATATGTATCAGTCAAAGATCAAGATATCTGGTCTCGGTATGAAGTATGAGAAAATTGATGTGTACAATGTGGACGAAACACCCCCTCTAAGCGACCTTTCCATTTTTCAAACGAGAGGCGCCACCGTTGGTAGCTACACGACCTACGAGCTATCCGAACAGGAAAGGACTGTTGCTTTACTCTACATGTACGCAAATATAGAAGGCATGCATGAATACTTCGAGTAAGTGTTTCTCCTATGTTTATGCTAATCTACAAATTTTGATACACATGTACTCTAAAATATGTTTTTTCATGTTCAGCGAGTTCCACAGACAATATTGGCTACATAGGCATCAACCTACGGCCAAACAAGTAGAAGCGATGCGAAAGGAAGGAATAAATGGGGGGCAGAGTTTTCTATCTTGGTTTCGAGAATATGTAATATTCTCTCGTCTTCTATGTATTATAAATTACTATTATTAAAGAAGTATTATGTAATATTCTCTCGTCTTTTATAACAGTGTCGGACTCACAATGTCCATGAAGATTTGCGGCAGCTATCTTATGGATTGGTGAATGTTAGAAGCTATGGTCGATATGACGTAAATGGCTTCCGATTCCGTACAAATCATTTTGAAGCTCATCGTCCTCTCGCGGCAACATCAAATTCCGGTGTTGTGATGAGAGCAATGGACACTCAAGGGAATTTAACCGATTATTATGGTATCATTAACAAAATCCTTGAATTTACTTTTACCGGAAATAAGACCCTTCGAGTTGTCTTCTTTGATTGTGACTGGTTTGATCGTACTCATGGAACTCGAGAAAACCAATTTGGAATGGTGGAAGTGAAACATAAGGACCGACTACGAGGTTACGATACATTTGTTCTTGCGCATCAAGTTGAACAAGTGTATTATCTACCTTATCCATGCACGAAGCTCAGTGCTTGGTGGGTGGTATATAAGGTGAATCCTCGTGAGCGGCTATATACTCCTGGGGATGATGGTTACCATGATAGCAAAGATGTTGAAGAAGTGTACCAAGAAGAAGAGTTGCCAGACACTTTTATCGTCGAGCTTGGTGCAGGACTCGATCAATTAGTTGGAGATGTTGAAGACGTTGAAGATGTAGAGGCAGATGATACGCGAAAACGAAAATTAGAACAGGCCACGATGGAAGATCGTTGGGCTGGTTTAAGGAGTAGGGCATAGGCACATGACAATGATGTTGATGAATTTTGAAAGTGACTACAAGTAATGTTTTCTTGAAGATAGTAACATGAATTTTATATATTTTGTTTGCATATTTACTAATTATCTAATTACAATAGGATGGCGTCAAAGAAGGGTAAGAAGGTGCCGCCGACGAGGGGGTTCTACCCCTCTAGACCCGAGGACGCTTTCGCTGGTGCCTCGTCGACTGGCAGCAGACGCTCTCAGCTGCTGGGGCACGTTCAGACCAGCTCTAGAGCTTCGTCATAGGTAAATGTCACTCGTTTTTGACAAATTCTTTAAATTCAAATTCACATTAAACTAACTTATGAATTATTTGAATGTTGTAGTCCTCACCGGCTGACTCAGAGGCTGCGGCGCCTTCGGTGAGCCAGCCCTCGGCGAGGCAGCCCTCGGCCAGCCAGCCCTCGGCGAGGCAGCCCTCGGCGAATTTGCCCTCGGCGAGCCAGCCCTCGGCCAGCCAGCCCCCGGCTGACGATGAGTTTGTTCCGGAGGCCTTTGACTCGGCTGGTGAGGAGCCGTCTGGGTCACCTGACATGGCGCCCCAGCAGACGCGGAGGACGAGGAGGACCCACTTTGTCAGTCCTCCCGCGGTCCCTTTACAGAGGATCGTGATTCGTCCAGTCGGAGACAGGTAATAAAAATTATAGTTTTCAATTTTAGTTTCTTTTGATTACTTAAGTAATGAATGAATGAATAAATATCTTACAGGGCTTGGGACGACTTGTCTTTCACCGGTGAGAAACACCAAAGACCGGTGAACGGTGTCCTCGGGTCTATAGTGCGTTTGCACTATCCCGGGGCCATCGACGGGGTGCCTGCTCTTTCGTGGGAGGACTACGCACGCGTCCATCACCAGGAGCACGGCAACCTTCAGGAGGCCGTATGGGCCGATTTTATGGTAAGTATGTTAAAAAAGTTTCTAAGTTACAACTCTTAAACTCTTTTAGTGAACATCTCTTCAATATATTCTTTATCACAGGCAAGATATATTTTAGAGGACCCGAACGACCGTCGCATGTTTGAGGATGCGAGGCGAGTGTTTCACTTCAACGCTGCCAAGGCGCTTCGACAAGCTTTGTCGAACGCCCGTGTTCAAATTATTAATGAGCACTTGAAGGCGAACCAGCAGCACGTGTTACACTTCCGGCAAGAGAGCGAGAGGCACCTGACGGAGGAGGAGTACGCGCAGGTACGTGGAGTGTAGTAAGTATTTTTTTCTGATAATGTCCTCGATGGTACTTTTAACGACTTTCAACTATGTGTAGGGCCACGTGAGCTGGTTGCAGGGTCGGACCGATGCATTTCGGGCCCTTTGTCGCTACTGGGCTAGCGACGAGTTTAAAGCTAAGTCCGGGAAGGCTCGAGACTGCAGAGGGGTGGAGGGGAAGAGCAGGCACGGGCAAGATAACCACTTGCGTTTAGCTAAACGCATGGTAAGTGTGTGTAACTTATGTTTATATATTAATAATATATTGTTCGTACTAACACGTATTGACAGGAGCGCGAGACGGGGGTGCCGCCCACCCCTGCTGAGGTTTGGAAGAGAGGTCACAGGGACCCTTCTCAGCCGACGGGGTGCAGTCAGGCTGCAGCCGAGCGGTTGGTAAGTTTAGAAATCATTCATATTAAATATAACTATATGATTGTTGAACTTACACGATTTTATTGTTTTGCAGGCTAAGTACGGGGAGGAGGCTAGGAAGATACACGGCGAGGATTTCGATTGGGAACGTCAACCGATCGATCCTCAAGCCACGTATGCAACCGGTGGTGGAAAATCACACGGAAGGTGAGTTTGCAAGTCATTTTATCGTTTTCAATTCAAAGTATTCAAGATATTTTAATTTCATATTACTGACTCTCTTTTTTATAGGCTCGCCATATTCGACGGAGTTGTCGACTCGAGGGCGGGTAGACCTGCGAGAGGCAGCTCCACGCAGGCTTCAGGCACGGGAGGTCGCCGCTCGCAGAGGGACATTGAGATGCAGTCCCTCTGAGAGACTGTAGAAGAAAACGAAAGGCGACATCAGGAGGAAAGGAGGGCGATGGAGGCCACGATCCAAACCCAGGCAGCAGCGTTGGCGCAGATGCGGGAAGCAATGGAGGTAACAATCTAAAAATTAAAATTCTCATTAATTCACTTAAATGACTTACTAATAGGTAGCATTTAATGTTTGCAATGACAGGCCATCGCTCGGGCGCAGGGTCTGGGAATCCAGCTACCGGTACTACCACCGGTCCTCCCAGGCGATCCTTCTTCAGCGGGTCGGGTAAGTCTCTATGTAATCCTTCTTCTCCAGCGTAATAAGATTGAGATAGATGAAAGAGAGAGATAGTTAGATAGAAGAAAATGATTGAGATAGAAGAAAGAAAGAGATAGAAGAAAGGGAGACAGGAGAAAGAGTGAAAGATAGATAGAGTAGGATGGGAATGAAGAGAGAGTAAGATGTAGATGGAGATAGAGAGAGGGGAAGATAGAGGGAGGGAGATGTAGATGGAGATAGAGGGAGGAAGATAGAGGGAAAAGGATAGCAATAGAGAGATAGAGTGAGCAAGAAAGATAGAGTGAGAGACAAAGACAGAAATGAAAAGAGAGAGAAAGAGAGGGTGATCTAGATGAAGATAGAGGGAGAGGGAGGGAGAGAGATGTTGATGCATTTATATTCTAACTCTAAGTTTTATTAATTGCAGGGATCCGCGACGGCTGCACAAACGCCGTCGCCTTCGCTACCGCCGCCTGGATTGAGGCGCGACAACGACGACTTCGACTTCGGAGGTGGCTTTGAAGGTTAGATGGGCGAGTGAGCCCTTTTATTTACTTTGTTGATGACGATGTGAGATGTATCGGAATTTGAGTTTGTGATTGTGATGATCTTTGTGTATGCTGTGTATATATTGTGTATATTGTGTGTATTGTGTTTGTTGTGAATCTGGCCATCGAGCCGGTTAGTGTTTTCTGTCTTTTTAAAAAAATAAAAAACCTTATTTGCGACGGCTTTTTATACAGTACCGTCGCAAATAAGCGTACAAGCCGTCGCAATTAAGCTGCAGTTATTTGCGACGGCCAGGCCGTCGCAAATAAGCATTAATTGCGACGGCCTGGCCGTCGCAAATAGATTCGTGGGTCCCGGAGGAGGGCACGTGGGCCCTGCCCTCAGAACTTATTTGCGACGGCCGGGCCGTCGCAAATAATGGACCTTAATTGCGACGGTTATGCCGTCACAAATAAGCTTTAATTGCGACGGCCCCGCCGTCGCAAATAAGTTTGCGGGGCCCACCAGCCCGCAGCAATAACTTGCGACGGCCTCTACTAGCCGTCGCAAATAAGTTTATTTGCGACGGTGGCCGTCGCAAATAAGCTTATTTGCGACGCCAAATTTGCGACAGCCGGAAGCCGTCGCAAATAAAGAAAGCCGTCGCAAATAGCTTATTTGCGACGGCATCTGGCTTATTTGTGACGGCCCCGGCCGTCGCAAATCATTGGGATTCCTGTAGTGTAAGATGTTGCCTTGTTCATCAGCCACCGCGGCCATACTCAACAGACTCAAAGGGTCTGATGGTCTTCCATGACTATAAGGCCCCCACGGCATGGCAACCCGGTGGCGCAGTTCCCACCTAGCGGCATTGCCATAGTTCTCAAGGAACCAGAGGTCAATGCTGTTCTCCTGCCCAAAGTCAGCTCCCACAAGGAGCTCGTCTATGATGAAGAGCTTTACACGATTGTTGCCTGTGGTCGTCGGTGGACCATCCATTTGGGTGAATGTCTCTGAAAATATGTCAAAAGCCACCATCTTTGTCTGGCCAGCGGCAGAGTCCGGTTGAGGCGGCCAGTGCAGGTTGCCGTGGAGAGCCATGGGCGCTGTTACTGCCTTGCGCAGGCAGGGCACAAGCACAGCTATACCATCTGCGTTGGCAGCCTCTGTGTAGATATTCCTTTTTCCAGGCTCCCCGGTGGAGAGGATGCACCATTTCCCGTTTCTAGTCCAAGTTTTTTGACATAAGAGACGATACTCACCTGATTGCTGGTGGAAGTAGAAGGCGTACTCCGGCTCATCGAACAGGTCGGTCGGCTGTGGCTGCGGAGGCAGATTAAGCCCCATGAGGTCAGCCCACTTCCTTGTTGTGGGGTTACACAAGTTGTATATGCCATCTGCCTTCTTGAGTAGGAGGACACCGTCGCAGACGGCGAGCAGGAGCCACCCTCCATTTTCTGGTTTAGGGTAGCGGATAACACTACGCCGGCTCTCTAGGTCGCCAGAGACGGAGATCGCGTCCAGCATGACATCTGTGGCCCAACGTCCTCTGGATGGCAGCTGAGGGATGTACCTGTAGAGGAGGACCTGAGCCAGTTGGCGGCGTGCGTTCTCAGCAAGGAAGTCCTGGTTAGTGGTGATGAGGTGCCACGCCTTGCAGATGGTGCCGTAGCGGACGACGTCTTTGACCGGCAGGCGGACTAGGATCTCCCTGATGTTGTCCTCGGTGAGACGAGGTTCCTGGAGATCCAACTCCATCCTCTTGATCTGCCTTCCTTCCTCACCGCCCATCTTTGCTCAAATCTATCTCGTGCTTGGTGAAGAAAAAGTAAAAAAAATGTTCAATCTGGATCTGCCTCTGCCAGCTTCTAAACGAGATCGCAGAAATGGAGAATTTCGATTAGGGTTAGGGTTTGGCTTACCTCTTGTTCCTGAACAATCGCTGCACAAGCTCGTGAGTGGCAGTGCGAAGATCGGTCAAACAGCAAGCTCCCCGCACGGTCCTGCTAGATGAAGAACAAGGGGGGGGGGGGTATTTAACTTCAATTTCTGACCGCTTAGCTTCTGAAACGGAACAACAAAATGGAGAAACTAGAAGAAACTCAGTTAGGGTTGGGCTCACCTTGTTCTCTAGTGTCGGCTGCACGAGCTCCTGTGTGGCAGTGATGCAGAGGCAGGCCCGACAAGATCCCCTGTTGTTGGGACAGAGAAGGACAGATCCGGAGGGCGGATGGGAGCTTGGATTGGGGACAGATGAGACGAATTTTCTGTGAAACAGATGGGGAACAATAAGGGATAAAGCACACTCGGTGAGAGACAACGCAGGTTATTAGGTTTTGCTCACCTCGTTCCTGACCGTCAGCTCTCCACACAGCGTTGGCGTGAATTCAGACCCAGCAAGCTCCCTCAGCAGATCTGGTAGGGCAGATCTAGTAGGGAAGATCTGGATCTGGAGGGAAGAAGGAGGGGAACTTAGGTTTCAGAAAAGATGAGAGGAAATCTGTGTTCCAGAGAAAGAGATTGGAGTGTGGTGAGGGACAGGGAACCCTGCTCTTTTATGCTTCTGTAAGCTGCTGACACAGGTTCTTTGGGTGATATGCCTCCTGGCAGTTTTGCAGGACTGGTCACCATGCTGACGGAGCAACATCCTGTGCTGTCTTTCCACGTCTACGCCACCACATGTCGAAACATCCTATCTCTGTTTATTCTAGGCAAGGTGACTTGGACTTTTAAATGGTGTTTCCCAAGAGTTCCTTGTGATGGAATATGTTAAGGTCAGAATTGTTTGGCGAATGCCGGCAGGGGTTTGGAGATGATGCCGGTATGTAGAACTGAAGGACCACTTATGAGCGCTTGGCGTCCAATTTTTTTTTTCACTATATAAATGATTTGCTCATATTTTGACTTGTAGCTAGAATTTTTTTCAATAGTGCTTTTAACATTGTCGAATCCTGATGCACCATTTTTTTGCAAGTTCCATACATGAATGTAAAGTCACTTGCTACATTTTCACCTGAGGGCATGATGGGGTACTGGCAAAGTTGCTGAAGATAAATCCCATTTCAAATGCACAAAACTGGTATGGATCATCCAATCTTTTGTCACACACTAGGGACATTTTAGCATTTTGGTCAGTGAGATTCTACTGTTACAATCTAAGATTTTGCGTTGACAAACCCAGTTCTCCATGTTTCATGCAAAAACCAAACAGATTGACATGGACTTTCACATTTTATAAGCATATCCTAGGTGTGTTCCTTATTAGCTTTTATTAATATCCTCTTGTGACCTAGTGACTAAGCTGCTTACTGGATAAAAATTATCAACACTGAAGAAAAATCTTTATCTGCTGAGTCGTACCACATAAAGACGATTCATGGCGGTGTTGAAACATCAAATGTACAGAATATTATCTCGATGCTCACAAAAACTCCTACACTGAAGCTCGGTATAGAGGTATCGTGTGTGTATAACTATTATTCCGGATTCCTATAATCCTTGTGTTGGACAATACAACTCCATCGAGCAATGGGCAATACAATGCAAACCCTGCAACATGAGATTACCACAACAACATTCATATAAGAGTATTTGTTCTACACGGTTGATACAGAACAATGACAAAAACTTGACGTTTTCATAATTCTAAATTAGAACTGTGATAGAGTTTATATCGGAAGATATGAAAACTGTGAGTGAAAAACATGGTTATCCTCTGTGTTTGAGCTTCAAAATCTCCATAATGAAAGAGTACTACAGAGTCATGGGAAATACCTCGGGCAATGCTCGTCTTTCATCCATCCATCAGAGACACTATTTCACTATAACACCGCTACGGGACAATGCATCCACATTGTGGTCTCTTTGTTCGCCGCCTTCCCACCACTATGTACTTATATCCTCACTGTGCCATCGCCATGAAAACATTCCCGAGCCAAATGTTTTCCTGTGCAGTAGCAGAAGAAATTTATGCTGTGGTGTCTTTCTAATTCTAACAAATGTTTTTTCCTGTTAATGAAATGATTTGCATCAGTCTTGCATGATAGAGAATGAAAATAACAATAGTAGGTCTGATATGTATCATTAAATTTCAAAAACATCAAATGTCAACATGAATCCCATGGCCTTTTAGGTGCATCAATTATAGAAACAACACAAAATGAAATACTCAAATTCTCTATGGTCTACAATGAAAAAACACATAAGTAACAAGCTTACTAACAGAAGTTTTGCACCCACTCTGGTTTGACTAAATTGTCTCCTATTCACATAGTTTGATGAGCATCTCACAAGTTCCTCACATTCTTATCTAACACCTACTGATCCTGGTATGCAAGCTGAAAACATGACTACTGCATATAAAGGACCACCAATATGAGCACACGCACGGAAACATCAAGACAAAGTGAATATGTTCCTAAGTGATTTAATTATTAGATAAATGAGTAGTTTACTATCTAACGGATGTATTTTGCTTTTACTTAGATATAAAAGTTTAAAACATTGGAGGATGTGGGACGAGACTACAACATTGCGTGCTTAACTGCACATGTACATGATGATGGAATCATAAAGAAAGAAATAGAGGCCAGTGCCAACTGTTGAAGGACTTTCCACGGGCGTGGAAGAAAGGGAGGCTGGTGCTTGATGTTTAATGACATTCCAAGGGCGTGGGAGATAGGAAGGCGGGTGTCAACTGTTCAAGGACTTCCAAGCGTGTAGGAGACATACTTGCTAGGTGTTGAAGGACTTTCTGGGTGCAGGAAAAGGAATAAATGGAGGGGATTCATTTATTGCAAATATCACATGTCCATTCTGAACACGGAGAGAGAAAATAGGAAGTTATCAGTTGTACTTTATTCTGCGCCAATTTATTCTACAGGAAAAATCACAGCTTATTGCTCTTGTTCTCATGTAGGGTGTAGCCTCATGCAAAGTAGCAACTACGTTAGAAACTGAGAGTTTCTTCGGTAGACTGTTCTTGCTTTTCCGCTGGGAGTCGTGGGAGCAATGCATCCACTCCGTCGTGGTCGAGTGTATCAAACTTCATTGCATACTGTTCTTTGAATTTGAGATGAAAGGTGTGTTGCATGGGCAATGTGTGTTGTTCATCCAATTCACTGGGTTTTCAAGGCGTATCTAGATATTCAATTCTACGTTGAGAAGGTCGGGTCATCCTTGTATCAACTATGCTATTACTTGGGTATAGTTGTCACATGTTGAGAGTTTCAATGCGACCACTTTTGTGTACCCATACAAGACAGCTGCTAATATGCTAACACAATCGATGCAGTTTCACATTTAGCATAATTAGTCATGGGTGTGCTTACTGAAACTTCATTGGTTGTAGCTTTTGTGATGCTTCGTGTCACACAACTTAATTTTCCTGCAAAATGCATATTTAGTTGGAAAATACCATATGATATTTTAAGATGTCTCTGTTGATGATGAACATCCACGTCAATAAGGAGAGGTCTCCTTGGTTGGTTCTGAGCTGGAAACTTTAATGATGACCTGTCACTCCAGTACAGCAAAAGGTCAGCCGTAGGCTTTTGTTCATGAGTGCTGATGTCTCCTCACTAGGTGCCTTAATTTGTTTTATGGGTTTCTTACATTTTACAAATCGATTGGCTATCTTCATGAAGAAAACCATGTTCAGGTTTAATTAGCTTGCTGATCTACTCAATGCCATGCTTAGTAAGCATATTTAACAAAAGGCTCTTTTTGTGCTCACATTATTGTGATAAACCATATTTGCAATGCATTTAATCCTTCTCAAAATCCATTAATTTACCTTTCCATCTAAAGATATGACCAACTAGCCTTTATTTCGCTGAACAGAGAGACTTCTTCATTTAACTAAAACTAATTTTCTCAAGAGGGGTTTCTTTGTTTATTTTATCACATATTGGAATATTTCCATGTGCAATATCGGATAAAATCATTTTCCTATGTACTTTGGACCTGAAAGCACAACAACAACATAAATCAGACAATAAGTAGTTCTCCTATGTTTATGTCGTTGTATGAAATTATCTATATTATTATTTTGCAGGATAAAGCGTAAAACGTCTATACTAACTCACAAAACTTTAAATGGTCAAGTATGTGCAGTATAGTGTTATCTAATGGCACCTCAAATGCTTTTATTAAAACATCTTACTTGCCAAAGAAAAGGACATGATCCGATAGCAATGTCCTCGCTTCTATGGTTTACCGACAACCTGTCATGTAGCATCGAATCTTGAGAACCTAAAATGGAATGCGTACATAGGCCCGTTTGGCTATCTACGGAGGAGTATACAAGTGTAACACAATTGCTTATTATCTGCTTATCAGTTCCAGGCTGCGGTATCCTTTTGAACTGAGTCGATGGAGTAACTCTGCTCATGGACATTCAGTGGTATATGTATTGACTTTGGAGTTCCTAATTCAGTGTTCCTGCTTGTGTAAGGATAACATGTTCCGTAGTTCCTAATATCATCTGTCTATCTTCTGGTTTCAAATACTTATGGAGCGCGACTTACGATGTGTTATTACCTTGATTTGTTACCGTATTAGCTAGAAATGCAAATGTACCTTTGTATAACTCTTGAGTGACATAAATAACCATGCAAATTTAAAACATGTCACAGATTGAGCGTAAATTTCTTATCTACATTTCCATTTTATTAAAAAAGGTCAGGTTTCATTTCATTAAGAAAGTGTTATTATATATACCCTGTTCATTTATTATGTATTTCTATTAAACGTCAATTTTTACGTGAATATGACAGCTCGGGTTGCTGCTAGTTCTTGATAAAGAGGTCCAGAATATAGGGCTCTCATGGAATCATACATGCAACCCATTGATCATACATGCAAGGATATGATAACCTATCTCTCCTTGGAATATACGGTAGGGGTACACCAAGACACACCGGAAAACATCAGCCTAGCACCATCTGGTTATCATCCTTTGATGAAAGCAGCATGCGTACCTTGATCATCTGCTAAAAATCATATGAGCTTGGTGGGAAGCTGAAGCAGATTTGTTCCACCTTCGTTTTGCATGGGAAATGAATTGATGTTCGAATGTTGTGACCTTACCTGGGTATGTGTGAAGCTGAACCACAAGGATAAGTTCCCGATGAACTCGACACACAACTATGCTTGATGTTCTATGTAAATTCCCAATGAGTCCTCACCGGTGCTCGACATGATCGCGGGGATTGTTGACTGGTGGCTCTGATGCCACATGTTGTGATTGAAGAACACTTGAATGCTCGAACCACGCTTAGAACACGTAAGATTTTCCGTCGTGTGCTAACCACACACGACTGATGTGCTTTATTTATATGCAGAGATCAACAGGAAAGACAGGGTCGTGGGAGAGCTGCCCAGACGCCACTATCTGAAGTGCCCGCTCCACGTTGAGCTCACAAAACAGACGGGCATCATGTGCCTCGACACAATGACATATATGTTGTGCGGTGTCTCCACTAAGTTGATTGTCTTTATTATCTCATTAATGTTCCCATTATACGCTGCAAAACCGTGGCTGTTGCCAAGCAAGATGTTGTCTTGTTCATCAGCCACTGCGACCATACTCAGCAGACTCAAAGGCTCTGATGGTCTTCCACGACTATAAGGCCCCCATGGTTGGCAACCCGGTGGCGCAGTTCCCACCTGGCGACATTTCCATAGTTCTCAAGGAACCAGAGGTCAATGTGCTTCTCCTGCCCGAAGTCAGCTCCCACAAGGAGCTCGTCCATGACGAAGAGCTTTACACGATTGTTGCCTGTGGTCGTCGGTGGAGCATCCATTTGGGTGGATGTCGCTGAAAATATGCCAAAAGCCACCATCTTGGCCTGGCCAGCAGCAGAGTCCGGTTGAGGTGGCCTGCAGGTTGCTGTGGAGAGCAAGGGGTGCTGTTACCGCCTTGTGCAGGTAGGCCACAAGCACAGCTATACCATCAGCATTGGCAGCCTCTGTGTCGATATTCCTTTTTGCAGGCTCTCTGGTGGAGTGGATGCACCATATCCCATTTTTAGTCCAAGTTTTTCAACATAAGAGATGATACTCACTTGATTGCTGGTGGAAGTAGAAGGCATACTCCGGCTCATCGAACAGGTCGGTCGGTTGTGGCAGTGGAGGAGGATTTAGCCCCGTGAGGTCAGCCCACTTCTTGTTGTGGGGTTACACAAGTTGTATATGCCATCTAACTTCTTTAGTAGTAGGACACTGTCGCAGATGGCGAGCAGGAGCCACCCTCCGTTTCCTGGTTTAGGGTAGCGGATAACGCTACACCGGCTCTCCAGGTTGCCAGAAATGAGGATCGCATCCATCATGACATCCGTGGCCCAACATCCTCTGGATGGCAGCTGGGGGATATACCTATAGAGGAGGACCTCAGCCGGTTGGCAGCGTGCGTTCTCGGCAATGAAATCCTGGTTAGTGGTGATGCAGCGCCACATGTTGATGCTCTTCTTCGGCCCAAAGTAAGTTCTAACGAGGAGCCCGTCCATGATGAAGAGCTTCACAAGATCGTTGATAGTGGTTGTCAAAGGACCATCAGTTTGGGTGAATATCTTCGACAATATATCAAAAACATTCATCTTGGTATAGCCAGTGATGAGGCATGGTTGTGGCGGCCACTACAGGTTGTCATGGAGAGCTAGAGGTGCTCTGACCACCTTGCATGTGTCATGCACAAGCGCAGTTGTCCCAGCAACATTGGTGACCTTCGTGTGTGATGTTTCGTGGTTCAACCTCTTGAGTGGAGAGGATGCACCATTTCCTATTTACAATCCAATTTTGTCGGAACAATTTACAGGCCAGTGAGTTGTGCGTTTCTATAGAGTGGTTGGTCTTCTTTGTCTCAATATCATTCACGTTTACACAACAATATCATTGATGTAACAAAGGAAGATATTACCTTGTTTACCAGCCGCTGCGGCCATGCCCAGCAGGCTCAAAGGAAGTAATGGTCTTCAACTACGGTAAGGTCCCCAGGTCCCCGCCGTGCAACAACCCAATGCTCCAGTTCCCACATAGAAGTAAATGTGGCCAAATGGGCCGGGCCAATCAGGTCAGCCTGAAGCTCGGCAAAATGGCCCGGCAATAAAAAATTGGACCCGGGCGAGTCTGAAGTTCGGTTAGGCTGTGCCCGGGCCTTGACCCCGGCCCGTCGGGCTGGTCTGCATGACGCGTTTAAGGTTGGCCCGGCCGGCCTGATAGTATGGCCCAGTTAGCCCGAGGGGCTCGGCCCGGCACGACCTGTTTAAGGCCGTATAATATATATTTTTTGTTATTTTTAATGTATATAAAAATAAATGGGCAATGGAACGACCCAGCCTGGCTAGGCCTGGCATGGCTCGGATCGCGTAAAATGAACTCGGGCGTGGAGCGGCAACCCGGCCGGTGGTGCAGTTACCACCTAGTGGCATTGCCATAGTTCTCAAGGACTAGAGGTCAATGCGCTTCTCTTGCCTGAAGTCAGCTCCCACAAGGAGCTTGTCCATGACGAAGAGCTTTACATGATTGTTGCCTGTGGTCGTCGGTGGACCATCCATTTGGGTGATATGTCTCTGAAAATATGTCAAAAGCCACCATCTTGGTTTGGCCAGCGGCAGAGTCCGGTTGAGGCGGCCCGTACAGGTTGCCGTGGAGAGCCAAGGGCGCTATTACTGCCTAGCGCGGCAGGGCACAAGCGCAGCTATACCATCAGCGTTGGCAGCCTCTTTGTCGATATTCCTTTTTTCAGGCTCTCCGGTGGAGAGGATGCACCATTTCCTATTTTTTGTCCAAGTTTTATGACATAAGAGACGATACTCACTTGATTGCTGGTGGAAGTAGAAGGCGTACTCCAGCTCATCGAACAGGTCGGTTGGCTGTGGCGGTGGAGGAGGATTAAGCCCCGTGTGGTCAGCCCACTTCCTTGTTGTGGGGTTGCACAAGTTGTGTGTTCCATCTGCCTTCTTGTTGTGGGGTTGCACAAGTTGTGTGTTCCATCTGCACAAGTTGTGTGTTCCATCTGCCTTCTTGAGTCCGTAGGCATGCATTGTCCCAAAAAGAAAGTCCGGAGACACACGTAGGGGTGCAGAAATAGAGCAGGTCGGTGCATGGTGATGCAGTGCCAAGTCGCCTGCAGAGTATGCGGAAGTAGAACATGCAATTTATCTAGTAGGCGAAGAATGACCTGATGATGGACCTGACAGTTCCGTCACCTGTCCAAACTAGGCAGAACAAAGCCTCGATTTTGCAGTGATTAGAGAGTATGTTATGCCGACAAACTCTGACAGGTTGCAAACAACATGCAATCATGCAATATTCTGCTCCAACTCGAAATCATCACAGGGTGGTGTGGTTCCAGATGGCCTAACGAGCATGGTGTTATGACCAGACCATTAAAGTAATAACACATCATTTCACATTGATCAAGCTCACATAATAAACTCATAAAACATCATAACTTTTTATTGATACCTCAATAAACAAAATCCACACACAGATAAATATAGCCAGACAGACATCACCACCACGGTTAAATGTAACAAGAGTATATGTTTTGAACAATCAGTTCTGAAAAGATGAATAGAGAAGCATTTATTTGGATCCCGGAACATAGCATTAGAAGTGAGCAAAGAGCATATCAGTGGCAGGCCTTGTGGAGAACTGAGGGTGATGCATGAGGTTTGCTCTGAACACGTGCCTCGACACAATGACATTTGTGTTATCCAGTGTCTCAGAGTTGATGGTCTTTATTGTCTGTTTATTGTTCCCGTTATAGACTACTAAACCATGACTGTTACCGAGTAAGATGTTGCCTTGTTCATCAGCCACCGCGGCCGTACTCAACAAACACTACTACAAAAAGCATTTTTACAGGCGCCTCAATTTTTCAAACACAGGCGGTCCTTAAAAATATGCGACTGTGATGACGAATGATATAATAACCGTCTGTGATGAAAGAACAACACAGGCGGATTTTAAAGAACAACCGTCTGGGTAAATACATGATCTTCAGAATCGGTTCTTAATTAAGAACCGCCTGTAATGCAACGAACTTCACAGACGGATTTTAAGAAACAACCATCTGCATAAATACATGATCTTCACAGACGGTTATTAATTATGAACCGTTTGTAATGCAATGAACTTCACAGACGGATTTTAAGAAACAACCGTCTGGGTAAATACATGATCTTCGTTGGCGGTTCTTGATTAATAACCGTTTGTAATGCAATGAACTTCACAGATGGATTTTAAGGAACAACCGTCTGAGTAAATACATGATCTTCGTTGGCGGTTCTTAATTAATAACCGTCTATAATGCCATGAACTTCATAGCCGGTTCTTGATTAACAACGGTCTGAGAAGATCATGTATTTTCAATGGCGGTCATTGTTTAATTATCATAAGCGGTTTTCATTGAAATTACAGGGATGTAGTTGCAATTATATATCACAGCCGTATGTAGTCGTGCAGGCAAAATTGTATCAGGAAAAAAACACAGATGAGCTAGCGGATACTAGTACAGTAATGCATTATAGGAAATGCTCGATCACCAGTGAGGCTGGCTTAATTGTGATAATACACCATTAGAGGCTTTACAATTGTTCAAAGATAATTTCTTTACACACTGAACAAAAATCATGCTACATTCATTGTAGATCGACGATGAAGCTCACATCGATCAATCTAAATTGTACCGTCCTGCTTGCTCCCGAACACGTCTCTTATATTCCGCTAGATCCTGAAAATATTGACATTATTTAAATTAACAAATGTCGAAGGAGGAATGAATAACCTACATTGGTCACTAAGTCAAAGTGTCATCTAACCTTGATAAGTAGATTATAGCAATCATTTTCAACATCAGGCACATTTGGCTGATGCAGCAAACGCTGAACTTCAAGTAGTATAGTTTTGATTGTAAAAGCACTGCACCACCCCTACGAAATATAATTTAAGCAATATAAGAAACCAGTTCAAATAAGTTCGACAACAATTATAAGTAATAATTACATGAACAAAATAGGTCTATCTTACAGTCTCTTGATCCAGAATCCCGATGCAGAGTGCTCCCGAACGATGGACATTTGGGTGGAAGAACCCAATTGGAAAGGCGCATCTTGGAGGCACCAAGGGATAGTCCTCAGAGAAGGAGATTGTCAGGGGGTAGTAACCATCTTCCCATTCAGTCTGCAAAAGAAATTTATTAATAGGAGGACGATGGTTAAACTCATATTGTGCTTGTTCTTCATGACTTACCCCTTCTTTACCGGGGACGATGCACTGCCACTTCAATAAATCTCCCGATTCAGGCTTCGCAGAGAAACCCTACGCGGAGAAATTGAAAATACCAAAAACAAACAACACGGAAAAACAAACTACAGTTAAGTTCATCAGTCCATTACAGATACATATGTATATACAACCATGTGACCGGTGTGCCATATGTACATACATGGGGATGGTTCTTGCGCCACGCCAAGCGCTCCTCCTTCAATCGGCTACACGCCCGAGACATCATTATCTGAAGAAAGACCAAACTTCCAAACTTCCAAATCATTGAGTCCAAACGCATATGTACACAAATGCAAAAGGACACAATCCATATACCAACATTGTTCTAAGTTGATTTCAGAAGATACAAATATATACAATATATATCATCTCGCATTGCTATATACATTTTTTCCAGCATTGACATCTTCTCGCATATAGGGTTTCAAATTCTTTTTAATGCTTCTCTCTACGCGCTTGATGTTTTCTGGTTCGATGAAAAGGTACATCTCTTCATACTGATTATATTCCTCTTCATTATCTCCCACATTGTCAACCCCAACAATATTTTGCTTTCCAGAAACAACTACGTGCAACTTCTCAGTTTCTGGATCTTGAACATAAAAAACTTGTGCAACATTATCGGCAAGAACCCACAGGTCATCTTTGTAACCCACTTTATTCAAGTCTACCAGTGTCAGTCCGTAATTGTCCACTTTCAAACCATCAGGATGTTTGACCCATTGACACTTAAATACGGGCATTACCATTCTTTCGCCATAATCGAGTTCCCATATTTCCTCTATGAACCCGAAGTATGTGGTCTTCTGCCCTTGTGAATCATAAGCCTCAATACGAACACCACTATTTTGTGCAACACTCTTACCGTCTTTTTCTTTTGTGTAAAATGTGTAACCATTGATGTCATATGCTTGCCATGATGTTACCAAAGCAGATGGGCCACAAGCTAACTTCTTCATTGTTGCCTCTTCTATAGTGTTTCCGTATGATATATTTTTGTCCATTAACCATTCAGTGAAACATCTTCTGTGCTCTTTCATGATCCAGTCCTCTTTGCGGTCTTGGTTTTTATCACGAAGCTCAATTTGGTGTTCCTCGATGTACGGCTCAGCTATTGCGAGCTGTTGTAGTACACCAAAATGTGCATGGTGTACATTCTTGTAATCTTGAACAATAAAAGTTTTCTTACCCACTTTGCCTCTCCCATGTAGTCTACCCTCATGTACCGGTATAGGCACACCTATCGATTTTCCATCTTTGATGTAATCAGCGCAACCCTCAATCACTTCGTCAGTGGTGTATCCTTCCATAATTGAACCCTCTGGGTGAGCACGGTTCCGCACATAACCTTTTAATACTCCTAAATATCTCTCCAACGAAAACATATGATGTAAATATAGTGGCCCCAATGCTTTTATCTGATCAACAAGATGTATGATTAGGTGTACTTGCATATCAAAAAAGGATGGTGGGAAACACATCTCAAGCTTGCACATTGTCTCGACGATGTATGTTTTCAGATAGTCTAAATCTTCACGTGCTATCACCTTTTACGATACTACATTGAAGAAGTAACACAAACGTGTGATGACAACTTTTATATGCTCAGGTTTGATTACTCTTATTGCAATGGCAAGGAAAACTGTCATCATCATGTGACTGTCGTGAGAATTATAACCGAATAAAGACAAGTCTTTCATCGAGACTAGTTTGCGGATATTGGATGAGAAACTTGTGGGCACTTTGATCCCACGCAAGCATTCGCAAATTGCTTTTTTCTCTTCTAGCGTCAAGTTGTAGCTGGCTGGGGGAAGGTAATGCTTCCCGTTCGCCTTTTCTACTGGATGAAGCTCTGGTCTCAAATCAAGATTTACTAGGTCCATACGTGAATTTAATCCATCCTTTGTTTTCCTCGGCATGTCCAGCAAGGTCCCAATGATGCTGTCAAATACATTCTTTGTAACGTGCATCAAATCAATACTATGGCAAAATTCCATATTCTTCCAATACGGAAGATACTTGAAAAAAATTGATTGTTTCTTGAAAGCCATGTCAGTTGTATCATTCGAAGATGTACTTTTCTTTCTCTTAATTCTTTTACTCTTTTTTCCCTTACCGAAAGCAATATGAATGTTCTTGACCATTTCAAACACAAGTTTTCCACTGTAAGGTTTCGGTGCAGTATCTTTTTCGATTTTGTTATCAAATTGTTCTTTCATCTTCCTATACTTGTGTGTATCTGTAAAGAACCGTCGATGTCTCATGTACACCGTCTTTCTAGATGAAGTGAGGTATAGAAAAACTAATTAAATCCTACTCCTACTCCTCTTCCTTCTCCTCCTCCTCGTCCTCCGGCGGCGACTCCGGCACCGGTGCAACAGGAGACAGGGCCGGCTGCACTGGCGGTGCAACCCCGAGGTTGCTAGCCGTCGCCTCCACCAGCGTTCTACGGCCCTCGGGGCCAAGAACCTGGGCCATCGTCGCGAACAGAATGTCGAGACGATCAGCCACCCCCATGAGGGCGTAGATGTAGTGGCCCAAGGTACCCATTCCAGTATACTCTGGAAGGGTACCCAGCCCCAAGGCACTCATGGCGCGAGACGTATTGTTGTACGCCTCTCGCGCCATGAGGAGGCGCTGCTCGGTGTTGATCTTCTCGGGGGAGCTGCAACATAGTTTCTTGCAAGGTGGCTCCCTCGGAGGGCTTGGCGGCGGAAGGTCGGCCATAGTGGTGTTGGGTCTTCGGAGCGGAGGAAGACGAAGAAAACAAGAGGATTCAAAGTGAGCGATGCGCTTGTGAGCGATAGCGCGTCTTTAAGGCCGCGCGGAGTGGAAAAGAAAGGTCGCACCTCGGGGAAAAGAAAGTTCGCGCACGCGTGACATGGTCACTGACGTGTGGGACCAGGTCCACATGTCAGTGACCGCTGATTAAGTCAGGGGATCCTCATCCCGGTTGGTGAGGGGTCTTTATGTAGGCGTTCATCAAATTAAGAAGAAGTAAATATCTTCACAGGCCCATGTTTAACTCAGGCGGGTGTTACTAACCAACCGCCTGAGATAATTGTATCTTCGCAGGCGGTTGGTAAGTAAAATCCGACTGAGGTAACAGTCTTCCCTAACGGTCGGTACTTAAAATCCGCCTGAGAAAATGTGAGTCTATATATACCCCTTGGCAGCATTGGAAAAACCTAACCCGGGCGAACCACTTAGACGCCGTCAGGCTGCCAAAATTTCGTTTGCCGCCAAGTGTTCCCCCTCGTCACTTCCAGGTACGCCGCCGAGCTTCGCCGTCGCCGAGCTTCGCCGTCGCCGCCGAGCTTCGCCCTCCTCACTTCCAAGTACGCCGAGCGAAGCCATTTCCGTCGCCATCGAGCTTCAAGGTAAACCCTAAACCCTTCGACCTTCCATCCTCCTTCACCGTGCCGCCTCCCTCCCCGCCCTCGCTGCCGCCTTGCATATCCTTGGTTAGGGTTCGGGAATTAGATAATGGTAGGCATCCTTGGTTAGGGTTCGGTGGAATTCGAAAAACTGTCAAGTTCGGTGGCATCTTTGGTTAGGGTTCGGTGGGGCAAGATTTATGTGGATGGTTATATCACGATAAATTGGTAGTTGGTTCTGTGTGTCTGAAACTGTTCTGACACATTAGTGGTAAACATGATTCTAGACTCTAGTAACAGCAGTATATTCCCTATTTCTGTCATCGGCCTTGCATATGCCACATAATTCTCTATTAGGGGCAAGATTTAGCTATATTTGGTTAAGTTGACCAAATTTGGCTAATTTTGGCTAAGTTACATTAGATATAGTTATACTTGACTAATTTTGACTAAGTTATGCTATATTTAGCTATATTTGGCTACTTTTGCTTAGAGTTAGCTATGCTAGACTAAGTTTGGCTAAGTTTGCTTTTATTTCTCTAAGTTTCAATTGAGCAATTGTAGCTAATCTGTGCTACCAAAGATGTCTGCACTTGTGGCTCCATCAGCTTCATTTGAGCAATTGTACATAATCTGAGCTACCAAAGTTATGCTATATTTAGCTCTGAGGCCAAACAAAAGTTGCTGGCCAACTCATTTGTGATGCCAGGAGCATCCTCACGCCCATATCTAGGTAACACTAGGTGTGGCGATGGAGTCTGAGCATATGATGCCGATCTCTATGATACAAGAATTTAGTTAGACCTATATAACTTCAAAAATGTGTTTTGGCTAAATTTACTTAATTGAGCCAAAATTGAGAAAATTTGTTTTAAATATGACCAAATTTAGTTATGCCATTTATTAGATTTTTTGTCTTATTAGATCTAGCATGGAAAGCCCTAAGAAGACTGGTCCTGATTGTAACAACAAAGAAGACAATATGGAGTTTACTGACTCCAGCAGTTCAGGCTCATATCACAGTCCTTCGGATCCTTTTCCGAATATAAAAATTATAAAGACTTCAGTGGATCTAGACCCGGAATATGATCCTGCCGATGAGGTATGGATCACGAATCTTAACTTCAGCAGTTCAAGTTAATGTTGGTTGTCAAGTATACGAAGTCTTATAATTTTTTTCTACCTAGATTAATCTCGAAGACAATGAGGTGACATCGGCTCCTAAAACCGCATAAGGTTCACCAATGGATGAATCCTCAGCTTCACTCAAGCGGAAACGAGGGCAACGAGGTCCCAATAAGGGTCTATTGGACCGCATCATGTACATAACAAGGGTCGGTCCAGGTGGGCTTCCCCAAGAACCACTGGATTCAGTTACCAAGTACCGTAATGCATGCGGTTTTCTTGTTAGGGAGGTTGTGCCGATCACAACCGAGAATTGGAGGAAATTACCCGAGCAGACCAAGAATGAGTTGTGGGAAAAGATAAAGAAACAATTCAAGTTCCCGAAAGGCACAGAAGAAGCTGTAAAGAAAGCAACATTGGTCTCTTGCGGCAAGAAGTTTCGATGCTGGAAGAGTGAAATGAATGCTTATGTTAAGGCCAATAAGGTTCCTAGCCCGAGGAAGATGGGAAAAATCACACAAGCTCAGTGGCAAGAGTTTGTTCGTCAAAAGAGCACACCTGATGCTAAAGCTCTAAGTGCAACTAGGTCAGAGCTTGCAAAAAAGAACAAATATCATCATCGCTTGGGGTCTGCCGGATATGGCCCCAAAGTCCAGAAATGGAATAAGATAATAGACGAAATTCTTAGTAAGGGCAATCCTCACCCATTAGAAGGGTGCGATGAGCGAACTCAACGCTGGGTCTTTGCTCGGTCAGGTTTGACCAGCGAGGGCAAACTTGAAAAGCCCGACTCTCTGAATGAAGTAGAGGATAAAATGAAAGAAGTAATTGAAAAGCAACAGAAGGGTCTCTTCAAGCCGAAGAGGGAGAATGACCAACTTACCGCTATCTTGGGAAACCCTGAACACGGCGGACGGGTTCGAGCGGTCTCTTCTCAAATGTCTTGGCTAGATGGTTTCCCTAAAGATAAAGACACATATAGAAGACGTGAGAAGTTTAAGAAAACACTTGATGAAACAATTTCTCAAAAGGTCAAAGAAAATATGCAAGAAATAATGGAACAACTTAGACAATCAGGACAATTAGTGGCACCGAGTACAATGATGGTTCCGGTGCAAAAGGAGCAATTAGTATCTCCAACTGCCTACCCTAGCAGCGTTGGTTCCGTGCCAGGCTCAGGGTCAGCCCATAAGTTCCCTGTCGATGATATTGCTAACGACAAATCTTGTCGTCTTCTTGTCCCGATAGGCAGAGCAGGGAACAAAACCAAACAGGTTGCCACTGCTATGGCAAAGCCTGATCGTGACTTCAACGGGAGTCCACTTCCGTTGTATTATTCTGTGGTGCAAGTTCTTCAAATCATTGATAATGATTATGAAGATTATGAAATAGACCACGTCACACCTGAGGGGATCGCGACTCTGGGGCAGGCTGTCAACCAATTAATCCTTTGGCACCGACGCGATATCGTGTTGGACGATGAGCCAATTTCTAGCCCCGTCGCATCTCCAAATACTGCAACCCCATCTTCTAAGGCGAAAGTGCATGAAGATCCACTCCCAGTCCGGGAAGATCCACTCCCCCTATGTCTGAGCAAGGATGATGATATCCAAGAGCAACAAGTTGGACAACAACTTCAAGCAGTACCAGAGCAAGCTGTTGCTAGTAAAGAGCAACTAGTTGAGCAACAGCTTGAAGTAGTACTAGAGCCAGCTGCTGGGAGTAAAGAGCAATCAGTTGAACAACAGGTTCAACAACAAGCCAGTGTCCAACTTCCGACGACTACTCCTCGATCATCAGTGCGTGTCAAAGTTAGCTCATACGAAAATAAGAAACCTTCATCAGAAGTGACAAAGTATTTGGAAGCTATGAAGGAAAATATTAGAAAATCGAGTGCATCTCGTTCTTCTCATGAGCCAGCATTAGAAGATATCGAGGAGTGGGAAGAAGACGGTGTCATGTATAATCGGAGGACGGCTTTAGTTAAACCAGGAGTTCCAATATACAAGCTTGAGGATGTTCCTCCTAAATTTGAGAATGGGAAGTCGTTAATGACATCCGTACAACTTAGCAAACAACCCGTCGCTCTCGGAAGAATGCATGAGTGGTACATCACTACCAGCACAAAATATGGTCTTGAGTGCGTCACATTTTGTATTCCAAAAGAAGCATTCTGGAGCACTGGAGTAGATAAACGAGTCATTTTATTTGAAGAGCTACTTTCCTTTTTCCATCGGGGCATGCTCGAAATCAACCTGCTACTCGTCTGGTGCTTGTAAGTGCTCTAATATTTTGTATTTGCTTTTCTTACTACACGCATACGCATTTCATGAGATTATAACAATTTTGGACTTCTTCAATAGGATGCAATACATGGATAATGAAAAGTTGGTGCACAAGACAGGTATCCTTGACCCTACTAGGATTGCAAAGTCGCTATTCGACGTCCAGGCGAATCGAGAATCAAGCCAGTACAAACACATGAAAAAAAAAAGATTTTGAAAGAGCAATTGCAAAACTTAAGAAGGATAGAAAGGCAGAAGTTGCAGCTTACATAGGACATGCGATGTTTAACTTTGTCAGAGACGGCCAGGACCTCGTAAAGGCTCCGTACCACTTCGAGTAAGTTCGACACATGACATTGAAATAGCAATTATTGGTAATTGTTAACACGTGTGTTTGTATGTTTGCAGTAATCACTACATAATGATCTTCATCAAGCCAACACAGAGAATGGCAACAGTCTTGGACTCGGCCGATTACCCACCAGATCGTTACAAAGATTTCCTTTACATTTTGAAAAAGTACATTTATTCAATAATTTTAATTTACGCACATTTAGAATGTGTTGACAAGTTTTATATGACATTTCTTGTATTACAGCGCTTGGCGGTTTTACGCGGAACAGCTTGGCGGTCAGAGACCTCCTAATACGAATGCATTGGACATTAAAACGTATTATGCTTGTCCGAAGCAGCCTGCTGGGAGTGTCTTATGCGGGTATTATGTATGCGAGCATCTTCGGATCGCCGCCGTATATAGAGTCAATCGTGAGGACGTAAGTTATCCTTAATGTCGATACCTTATTTTCTTACTTTTGTGTTTCATTTTCATTGTAACTAGCATAGTTTAATGCTTATATTCTCTGCTGTTCAATATTACCAGAAACATTATTTTCATATTTTGATTTCAACTTCAAAATTTAATTGCTCATAGTACAACTGCTCCAAAAATACCTACTAAATTCTTGTATACTCTCACTTTGATCTATACTTTGAGATTGTTCAAACCAACACATTCTAAACCTTATTATGTGTTATATTGCAGCACAAGAAGAATCTGAACGAAGAATGGCCGGTTTGTAGAAGTATTCCTGATGGAGGAGCCGACAGGATTGCTTCTGAACTCTGTCAGTTCATTCGTCGCGAAATTTTGCACAAAAAGGGGAAGTTCTTTGATAAGAATGGTTCAACAGCTGATGTGCCAGAACTTTGCGACTATGCCAATCTAAACAATTTTTAGTGAAAACTTGTAAAGTTTGAGATGAATTGTATCTGTAACTTGTACATATGTAAATTGTTTCAGTGAAATTGACTTCTGTGATGATAATATTGTTGACTTTTGTTCTTTGATGATTGTTGTTTTTTGTTCTGTGATTATATTAAATTGACCTGGAAATTAGAAATAACAGCAGTAGTACTGCATGACTGTGAAAAACAATTATCACAGGCGGCTAGATACAAGTAAAGAAACATCTGTGATAACCTAATTTTCACAGGCGGTGTCTGTTATGGTAGAAACCGGCTGCGTTAAAGGGTCTTCACAGACGGCTGATATAGGTAAACTCCGTCTGTGATAACACAATTATCATAGACGGGTTAGTTATGCTTCAATAACCGTCTGTAAAGACAGATTATCATTGATGGTTAGTTATGCTTCAACACCCGTCTGTGAAGACATATTATCATAGGCGGTTAGTTATGCTTCAGAATCCGCCTGTGAAGACACATTATCATAGACGGTTAGTTATGCTTCAATACCCGACTGTGAAGACACGTTATCATAGGCGGTTAGTTATGCTTCAAAATCCGCCTCTGAAGACACATTATCATTGGCGGTTAGTTATGCTTCAGTACCCGCCCGTGAAGACTTATTATCATAGGCGGTTAGTTATTCTTCAATAACCGTCTGTGATAAGAAGTTTATCACAGACGGTTATATATGCTGCACGACCCGTCTCTGATAAAGTATTTTCACAGACGGCTAGCCTAAGTAAAGAACCGCCTATGATAATATGTCTTCACAGGCGGCTAGCCTTAGTGAAGAACCGCCTATGATAATTTGTCTTCACAGACGGTTTCACTTCTCCGCCTGTGAAATTGCGGATTATCACAGACTCTTCGTTTCAGGCGGTTTTAAAAGCCGCCTGTGATAATAGGTTTGGAGCCGCCTGTGATGAGGCTTATTGTAGTAGTGAGACTCAAAGGGTCTGATGGTCTTCCATGACTATAAGGCCCCCACGGCGTGGCAACCCGGTGGCGCAGTTCCCACTTAGCGGCATTGCCATAGTTCTCAAGGAACCAGAGGTCAATGCTGTTCTCGTGCCCAAAATCAGCTCCCACAAGGAGCTCGTCCATGACGAAGAGCTTTACACGATTGTTGCCTGTGGTCGTCGGTGGACCATCCATTTCGGTGAATGTCTCTGAAAATATGTCAAAAGCCACCATCTTGGTCTGGCCAGTGGCAGAGCCCGGTTGAGGCGGCCAGTGCAGGTTGCCGTGGAGAGCCATGGGCGCTGTTACTGCCTTGCGCAGGCAGGGCACAAGCGCAGCTATACCATCTGCGTTGGCAGCCTCTGTGTAGATACTCCTTTTTCCAGGCTCCCCGGTGGAGAGGATGCACCATTTCCCATTTCTAGTCCAAGTTTTTCGACATAAGAGACGATACTAACTTGATTGCTGGTGGAAGTAGAAGGCGTACTCCGGCTCATCGAACAGGTCGGTCGGCTTTGGCGGCGGCGGAGGCGGATTAAGCCCCGTGAGGTCAGCCCACTTTCTTGTTGTGGGGTTACACAAGTTGTATATGCCATCTGCCTTTTTGAGTAGGAGGACACCGTCGCAGACTGCGAGCAGGAGCCACCCTCCATTTTCTGGTTTAGGGTAGCGGATAACACTACGCCAGCTCTCTAGGTCGCCAGAGACGGAGATCGCGTCCAGCATGACATCCGTGGCCCAACGTCCTCTGGATGGCAGCTGAGGGATGTACCTGTAGAGGAGGACCTCAACCGGTTGGCGGCGTGCGTTCTCAGAAAGGAAGTCCTGGTTAGTGGTGATGAGGCGCCACACCTTGCAGATGGTGCTGTAGCGGACGACGTCTTTGACCGGCAGGCGGACTAGGATCTCCCTGATGTTGTCCTCGGTGAGACGACGTGCCATGGATCGAAGGGCGGCGAGAGCTCCGGCGAGGCGCCGCCGCGGTCGCGCGCCTGGCGGGAGGTAGACGACGACCCCGTGGGGCCCAATCGTCAGTCAGTGTAACGCGCACGCTCGGATCTGGTGCGGCTGTGGATCCCATGTGGCTACGCACGTTTTCTCTGTGGCCCGGTGTTGCTTCGACCCGATTGGTCCTATTTTAAACCCGTGGGCCCTCTCGATTCTTTAAACTTTCCCATTTAAACTTAATTCCAGATTTTGCCCCAACTTGGAAAATATATATCTCCTAGGATACTTGTCCAAAAATTCCCAAATAAATTTTGTTAGAACCAGCATGAAGAGTACTTTCCATTGGTGCATTTGGATTTGTATGAACGTCCATATGAATTTCTCCATAATTCAAACAAGCAAAATGCTTATAAAATTAATTCCTATAGTTGCTCTTTGGAAAATACCAAATTTTTCTAGAACCTTCATTTAAACATCCTTGAACTCCAGTAAAAATCTCAAGGTCATTAGACTTCATTTACATGGTCTGATCACCTGTGTATTCTTTATGCACATAAAAATAGCCAAATTCATTTAGAAATTGTACAGAAACTTGTGCAAACTTCTAAATTGAATATCTCTCAGTATAAAGCTTCAAAATTTGTCAAACCAACTCTGTTGGTTTTGACTTTATCCAGACTAACCAGAACTACAACCCAATCCTCATGAAAATCCTTAAATTTTCCTGTAGAGCCCTTTAAAGCAAAATCATGTTTGGTTTTTATATGATATTTCACTTCATAGAAAACTATGAAAATTTTCCAAAATGTTCTTTACACTACTACAAAAGTCTTCATCACAGGCGGCTCTAAATATATTATCACATACGGTTTTAAAAACCGTCTGTAACGAAGAGCCTGTGAAAATGATCGATTAGCACAGGCGGGGACAAAATCCGCCTGTACAAATGTATTTTCACAGGCGGTTTTTATTGCTGACCGTCTGTGAAAATGCATTTTCACAGGCAGTTTTTTATTACGGACCGCCTGTGAAAGTGCATTTTCACATGCGGTTTTTAATTGCGAACAGCCTGTGAAAATGCATTTTCACAGGCGGTTTAATTGCGGACCGCCTGTGAAAATGCATTTTCACATACTGTTTTTATTGCCAACCACCTGTGATAATACATTATCATATACAGTTTTTAGAATCGTATACAGCTTTTAGAATGTGCCAACCACCTGTGACTTGCCGTAATCAGAAGGCAAGAAATGATAATGTTTAGACAAACTTTGCGCTAACACAGTTTGATCTAAAGAAGACTAAAAGATTTAGACAAAATTACATTGCAGAGATGCAATAAAAAAACATAACAGAAATTACAACACAACACATCCTAGAAATTACAATCCATCACAACCATCTTGTGCAGCACCACGTGCAGCAGCTCAACACCATGAAGACAGAGATGTTGCCATTGCAGCCGCTCTTCAACGCCTCCCCGCAGCGCTCGATAGCACCACCTTCGTGCTAGCTCGACTTCCATGCTACAACAAAAATAACGATCATGGTTGGATCTATGACAGAAGGTTAGATCTGCGACCCTCGGCATCGAGCGAGACACCCGCGACGGACGAGGAGCGTGGTTGCCACAGTGGCGATGAGCATGAGCAGCACGGCTGCCATAACGATCGAGGAGTACGGCTGCCGCGACGACGAGGAGCGCGACGTCCGCGACGGCGAGGATGACGAGGAGGCGGAAGCGGGCTGCCGACACTTCAGCGATGAGGCGGAGCTGCAGTAGAGCGAGGTTGGGGAGGAAGGAAAGAGAGGTGAGATTGGAGAGATGGATGGTGAGAGGGAGAGATTGAGGATAAGGACGTGAGGTGTCGGTGCTGCTGTTGTTATAGACACATAGATTAGAGATGACTCCCTGTGAGTCGTTGGATCGATAAGTAGCGGAAGGCAGAGATATAAAGTCCAAGAGCGATCCGTGGGATGAAGCAGCGGACCAATCATGAGCCATCATTATCACAGGCGGTTTTTTTGTTAAGGACCGCCTATGAAAATCATTATATTTTCACAGACGGTTGTTTGTTACGGGCCGCCTGTGATAATGACTAATATCACAGACGGTTTTTGTTACGGACCGTCTGTGAAAATCAATACATTTTCACAGGCGGTTGTTTGTTACGGACCACCTGTGATATTCTATTATCACAGACGGTTATTAACTCATTTGACATCACAGGCGTAACTTTTAACAAACCGTCTGTAAAAAAAATAAGCAGACGCCTGTGAAAATGTATTTTGTAGTAGTGTTAGTAAGTTTCTGAATTCCTGTAAAATTTCAGCTTCATTTGACTTTAATAACCTAGTTCAATATGGAGATTTTCCTAACAGGTCATAGAATGCCCAAAAACATCAGAACTATTTCAGAAATTTTTCCAAACTTCTAAATTCAATATATTCCAATAGGAAGCTTAGAAATTTATGAAACAAGTTTTCCTAGAACCAGTGAGACCTCCTCTGTATGATACAACCACTGATATCCATGATAGACCTCCAGAATTACAACCAAAATTCAGAGAAGGCTTTTAGTTGTTGGAATTTTATAGACAACAAGCTTCCTTGAACATCTCCAATTTTTGTTACATATCTTCCTCATAGCACCTAATGTCCCCTGTAAAATTTCCAGAACCATTAAGCTTAAATTCATATACTTAATTGTCTTTCCTTTGAACTATAATATAATACCGGTATTGATTAGCTTGCATAATTCTTTGCATACCGATTAGTTGCCGAGCTCAAGAGGACCCCGGAGCTACTTGAAGTCATACCTCTGGAGATTAACTCTGACACCATCTCGCAACCAGGCAAGCCCCGGTTTACATTTAAGCGCTATTAAAAAATTATGATTTTATCACATATGTCTAGGGTTGGTATTGTGCATTAGGGCTAAGGTGATTGAAAATCCACTTGCATGACCAGATCAACCCATGGAGTATTTGGCTAGTTGTCAAGTCATCATGTAGACTATGCTATGCTAAATGTTGTATAGGATTTGGTAGAAGTCAAGTAGTTGTAATCTACTCGCATGGCTAGGACCTTTTCACACGGGATTGGTTCAAAGAGAATGAGATAGTAATCTGAAAATGAGACCGGTCAGGGGCGTAGGATGCAGCAAGACTTTGTCTTGGGTGCGTAGCCCTGCCTGTGTCGGTTAAGGACCGATCCGTATGCCGCCCTGCTGAGCAAGTTTGAACTGTACTGGAGTCATACTGGATATATGGGATCTAGGAAACTGGTGTACCTTGGGAAGCTTTTGTTGAGACTTTTTCGTTCGCCTTAGGCTTTCGGCCGCAGCATAGTAGACGGAAACACGCTCACGACATCTTCACAGCGGAAGGGTGCACCGTGAGTGGGGATACTGTCCTAGACGATTGAATCGATTCAACTTGGCCGGAACTTGAGAAAGGTGGTTGCGTACGACGTCCGTGGAGTGCACTGATGTGACTTCCAGTACGGGCGTACGTGACGTGGTTTTCGGGTATCATTGATTCAAATCACCGTCCCTCACGGTTATGAGTACCACTTGTTCACCGAGTTGTGACGTAGTTAAATACTTGCACTTGAGATGAGAATTAATTGTTGCTGTTATGAACATTATATTATCATGGTATTGCTATGTTGTATGTATTAGTATAGTGCTCACAAAATTTAAATTCCACCTTGGGCATGCAACATCATGATGAAGCGTTTCTTGTTTGATTGTGGAGTTACGATGCTGCCCCGCACAAGGTTTAAGCTGCTGCTATAAATCTGAAAAATAAGGACCCACGATTAGGCGAGTCCGTTACGCAAATCTTCCATCCTATGTTATGTCTTTACCCTCATGTAGAGTTTCATGTTTAAGTGAGACGGTTAAGTCTTGCTGAGCCTTCGTGCTCACAGTTGCTATATAAGTTTTTTTGCAGGTACTAACCTATGTGCTTATGCTTATTGGTTGTCCGATGAGGCTCGGGATTCCCCGAGTGATATACTCATGTGGAAACTATGCCGCTGCTGTTTGGTTTTCGTGGCTAGTGAGGAGCGTACGTGGGCTCGACGGCTTCTCTTTTGCTTATTAGACTGGAGTACGAGAGTTGTAATCCTATCTTCCGCTGTGGTTTATTTTTATAAACTATTTGTAAACTGAATATCTTTGTAAATTTCAGCAAATGATTTATGTAATACGTGTTCCTTTACATGTGTGCTGTTGGGTGTCGCATCGCATGGCACCACCCAATGCGATTCCTGGAAAGTGTGGACTCCGGTCCCCACACGCTAAAGCAGAGTGAGAATGCCATGTGCATCTGCGTCTAGGGTTTCTGCAAATGGCCGAAGTCTCAGGCAGAGGAGAGGAACGTGTGACATCCTGGCTCAAGGCTTAATAGAATTGATAGAATACTCATACCATCAAGGTATACCTTCTTTTCCGGAAGCTCACTTGCAAAGAACTCCGAGGTTAAGCGTGCTTGGCCCGGAGCAATTTGTGGATGGGTGACCGACCGGGAAGTTTTCCCGGGTGCGCACGAGTGAGGACAAAGTGCGCAGAAAAGACTAGTGTTGGTCTGTGAGGCTAGTCTGTGATCCTATAGAACTGCCAGGAGTAACGACCGCCAGGCCCGTAGTGGCTGGGGTCCCCACAGAATGGTATCAGAGCCGACCCTCGCGGTTTCACGGGTGCGTACGGGTCAGGGACGTGGGTACGTATGCATGACGCGTGGGTCCTCTAGGAGGGACACGGTATGGTGCGTATGCCAGTACTGAACGTATGGATGTGGCCAAGAGGGGACATTCTTGGCTTGGGAGTTGACCGACGAGGACGTCGGTCTTCTAAGGGGGGTGGATTGTGACATCCTGGCTCAAGGATTAATAGAATTGATAGAATACTCATACCATCAAGGTATACCTTCTTTTCTGGAAGCTCACTTGCAAAGAACTCCGAGGTTAAGCGTGCTTGGCCCGGAGCAATTTGTGGATGGGTGACCGACCGGGAAGTTTTCCCGGGTGCGCACGAGTGAGGACAAAGTGCGCAGAAAAGACTAGTGTTGGTCTGTGAGGCTAGTCTGTGATCCTATAGAACTGCCAGGAGTAACGACCGCCAGGCCCGTAGTGGCTGGGGTGTTACAGAACGGGATTGGGCAAACGAGGGAGGTGGGCGGCGGGCAAACAGAGGCCACGGTGGTGCCCTAGCTCGCGCATCGAGAGGGCGCGGTGCCCTGCCTTGGGCCCAACCTGTGTTTCCGAGAGTCTCCAGAAGAGATGAAAAGAAAAACTAGTGAATCGTTTTTTCTGTAACCTGTGGCAATTGCGGGTAAATAACTTTGAACTCCACGACTAGGTCTATCATATAATTACGGTTGCTGGAGAAAAAAAAAGAGGTACTTCAAGAAAATAAACTAGAGCTCCATAAACTCCCTAGAGTTGGACCTCCCTGTGGAGTTTTGGAGTTGAGGTGTTTGGCAGCATGGCTCAGTTGTGGAGCCATGTCAAACATGCCCTAAGGTTTCATGATGAGCATGCTTTTGTAGTCCACCTGTAACCAGTTTGTGGTATATGGGACGCATAGCTAGTGAGATCCGCCGGTCACCTCATATTAATTAATAATTAGGTTTTTCTGGTATAGGGTGCGCAGTGTGAGGCCAATTCAATAACACTTTGATAGCTGTATAAGTACAGAGATGATCCTATGAGTCCGTAGGCATGCATTGTCCCAAAAATAAAGTCCGGAGACACACGTAGGGGTGCAGAAATAGAGCAGGTCGGTGCATGGTGATGCAGGTGCCAAGTCGCCTGCAGAGTATGCGGAAGTAGATCATGCAATTTAGCTAGTAGGCGAAGAATTACCTGATGGTGCACCTGACAGTTCCGTCACCTGTCCAAACTAGGCAGATCAAAGCCTCAGTTTTGCAGTTATTAGAGAGTATGTTATGCCGATGAACTCTGACAGGTTCCAAAAAACATGCAATCATGCAATATTGCGCTCCAACTCGAAATCATGACGGGGTGGTGTGGTTCCAGATGGCCTGACTAGCATGGTGTTATGACCAGAACATTAAAGTAATAACACATCATTTCACATTGATCAAGCTCACATAATAAACTCATAAAACATCATAACTTTTTATTGATACCTCAATAAATACAATCCACAAACAGATAAATGTAGCCAGACAGACATCACCACCAAGGTTAAATGTAACAAGAGTATATGTTTTGAACAATCAGTTCTGAAAAAGATGAATAGAGAAGCATTTATTTGGATCCAGAAACATAGCATTAGAAGTGAGCAAAGAGCATATCAGTGGCAGGCCTTGTGGAGAAGTGAGAGTGATGCATGAGGTTTGCTCTGAACACGTGCCTGGACACAATGACACATTTATGTTATCCAGCATCTCAGAGTTGATGGTCTTTATTGTCTGTATCTTGTTCCTGTTATAGAGTACTAAACCGTGACTGTTACCGAGTAAGATGTTGCCTTGTTCATAGCCACCGCGGCCATACTCAACAGACTCAAAGGGTCTGATTGTCTTCCATGACTATAAGGCCCCCACGGCATGGCAACCCGGTGGCGCAGTTCCCACCTAGCGGCATTGCCATAGTTCTCAAGGAACCAGAGGTCAATGCTGTTCTCCTGCCCCAAGTCAGCTCCCACAAGGAGCTCGTCTATGATGAAGAGCTTTACACGATTGTTGCCTGTGGTCGTCGGTGGACCATCCATTTGGGTGAATGTCTCTGAAAATATGTCAAAAGCCACCATCTTTGTCTGGCCAGCGGCAGAGTCCGGTTGAGGCGGCCAGTGCAGGTTGCCGTGGAGAGCCATGTGCGCTGTTACTGTCTTGCGCAGGCAGGGCACAAGCGCAGCTATACCATCTGTGTTGGCAGCCTCTGTGTAGATATTCCTTTTTCCAGGCTCCCCGGTGGAGAGGATGCACCATTTCCCGTTTCTAGTCCAAGTTTTTCGACATAAGAGACGATACTCACCTGATTGCTGGTGGAAGTAGAAGGTGTACTCCGGCTCATCAAACAGGTCGGTCGGCTGTGGTGGCGGAGGCAGATTAAGCCCCGTGAGGTCAGCCCACTTCCTTGTTGTGGGGTTACACAAGTTGTATATGCCATATGCCTTCTTGAGTAGGAGGACACCGTCGCAGACGGCGAGCAGGAGCCACCCTCCATTTTCGGGTTTAGGGTAGCGGATAACACTACGCCGGCTCTCTAGGTTGCCAGAGACGGAGATCGCGTCCAGCATGACATCCGTGGCCCAACGTCCTCTGGATGGCAGCTGAGGGATGTACCTGTAGAGGAGGACCTGAGCCGGTTGGCGGGGTGCGTTCTCAGCAAGGAAGTCCTGGTTAGTGGTGATGAGGCGCCACGCCTTGCAGATGGTGCCGTAGCGGACGACGTCTTTGACCGGCAGGCGGACTAGGATCTCCCTGATGTTGTCCTCGGTGAGACGAGGTTCCTGGAGCTCCAACTCCATCCTCTTAATATGCCTTCCTTCCTCACCGCCCATCTTTGCTCAAATCTATCTCGTGCTTGGTGAAGAAAAAGTAAAAAAAAAATGTTCAATATGGATCTGCCTCTGCCAGCTTCTAAATGAGATCGCAGAAATGGAGAATTTCGATTAGGGTTAGGGTTTGTCTTACCTCTCGTTCCTGAACAGTGGCTGCACAAGCTCGTGAGTGGCGGTGCGAAGATCGGTCAAACAGCAAGCTCCCCGCACGGTCCTGCTAGATGAAGAACAAGGGGGGGGGGGATATTTAACTTCAATTTCTGACCGCTTAGCTTCTGAAACGGAACAACAAAATGGAGAAACTAGAAGAAACTCAGTTAGGGTTGGGCTCACCTTGTTCTCTAGTGTCGGCTGCACGAGCTCCTGTGTGGCAGTGATGCAGAGGCAGGCCCGGCAAGATCCCCTGTTGTTGGGACAGAGAAGGACAGATCCGGAGGGCGGATGGGAGCTTGGATTGGGGACAGATGAGACGAATTTTCTGTGAAACAGATGGGGAACAATAAGGGATAAAGCACACTCGGTGAGAGACAACGCAGGTTATTAGGTTTTGCTCACCTCGTTCCTGACCGTCAGCTCTCCACACAGCGTTGGCGTGAAGTCAGACCCAGCAAGCTCCCTCAGAAGATCTGGTAGGGCAGATCTAGTAGGGAAGATCTGGATCTGGAGGGAAGAAGGAGGGGAACTTAGGTTTCAGAAAAGATGAGAGGAAATCTGTTTTCCAGAGAAAGAGATTGGAGTGTGGTGAGGGACAGGGAACCCTGCTCTTTTATGCTTCTGTAAGCTGCTGACACAGGTTCTTTGGGTGATATGCCTCCTGGCAGTTTTGCAGGACAGGTCACCATACTGACGGAGCAACATCCTGTGCTGTCTTTCCATGTCTACGCCACCACATGTCGAAACATCCTATCTCTGTGCATTCTAGGCAAGGTGACTTGGACTTTTAAATGGTGTTTCCCAGGAGTTCCTTGTGATGGAATATGTTAAGGTCAGAATTGTTTGGCGAATGCCGGCAGGGGTTTGGAGATGATGCCGGTATGTAGAACTGAAGGACCACTTATGAGCGCTTAGCGTCCAATTTTTTTTCACTATATATAAATGATTTGCTCATATTTTGACTTGTAGCTAGAATTTTTTTTCAATAGTGCTTTTAACATTGTCGAATCCTGATGCACCATTTTTTTGCAAGTTCCATACATGAATGTAAAGTCACTTGCCACATTTTCACCTGAGGGCATGATGGGGTACTGGCAAAGTTGCTGAAGATAAATCCCATTTCAAATGCACAAAACTGGTATGGATCATCCAATCTTTTGTCACACACTAGGGACATTTTAGCATTTTGGTCAGTGAGCTTCTACTGTTACAATCTAAGATTTTGTGTTGACAAACCCAGTTCTCCATGTTTCATGCAAAAACCAAACAGATTGACATGGACTTTCACATTTTATAAGCATATCCTAGGTGTGTTCCTTATTAGCTTTTATTAATATCCTCTTGTGACCTAGTGACTAAGCTGCTTACTGGATAAAAATTATCAACACTGAAGAAAAATCTTTATCTGCTGAGTCGTACCACATAAAGATGATTCATGGCGGTGTTGAAACATCAAATGTACAGAATATTATCTCGATGCTCACAAAAACTCCTACACTGAAGCTCGGTATAGAGGTATCGTGTGTGTATAACTATTATTCCGGATTCCTATAATCCTTGTGTTGGACAATACAACTCCATCGAGCAATGGGCAATACAATGCAAACCCTGCAACATGAGATTACCACAACAACATTCATATAAGAGTATTTGTTCTACACGGTTGATGCAGAACAATGACAAAAACTTGACGTTTTCATAATTCTAAATTAGAACTGTGATAGAGTTTATATCGGAAGATATGAAAACTGTGAGTGAAAAACATGGTTATCCTCTGTGTTTGAGCTTCAAAATCTCCATAATGAAAGAGTACTACAGAGTAATGGGAAATACCTCGGGCAATGCCCGTCTTTCATCCATCCATCAGAGACACTATTTCACTATAACACCGCTACGGGACAATGCATCCACATTGTGGTCTCTTTGTTCGCCGCCTCCCCACTACTATGTACTTATATCCTCACTGTGCCATCGCCATGAAAACATTCCCGAGCCAAATGTTTTCCTGTGCAGTAGCAGAAGAAATTTATGCTGTGGTGTCTTTCTAATTCTAACAAATGTTTTTTCCTGTTAACGAAATGATTTGCATCAGTCTTGCATGATAGAGAATGAAAATAACAATAGTAGGTCTGATATGTATCATTAAATTTCAAAAACATCAAATGTCAACATGAATCCCATGGCCTTTTAGGTGCATCAATTATAGAAACAACACAAAATGAAATACTCAAATTCTCTATGGTCTACAATGAAAAAACACATAAGTAACAAGCTTACTAACAGAAGTTTTGCACCCACTCTGGTTTGACTAAATTGTCTCCTATTCACATAGTTTGATGAGCATCTCACAAGTTCCTCACATTCTTATCTAACACCTACTGATCCTGGTGCAAGCTGAAAACATGACTACTGCATATAAAGGACCACCAATATGAGCACACGCACGGAAACATCAAGACAAAGTGAATATGTTCATAAGTGATTTAATTATTAGATAAATGAGTAGTTTACTATCTAACGGATGTATTTTGCTTTTACTTAGATATAAAAGTTTAAAACATTGGAGGATGTGGGACGAGACTACAACATTGCGTGCTTAACTGCACATGTACATGATGATGGAATCATAAAGAAAGAAATAGAGGCCAGTGCCAACTGTTCAAGGACTTTCCACGGGCGTGGAAGAATGGGAGGCTGGTGCTTGATGTTTAATGACATTCCAAGGGCGTGGGAGATAGGAAGGCCGGTGTCAACTGTTCAAGGACTTCCAAGCGTGTAGGAGACATACTTGCTATGTGTTGAAGGACTTTCTGGGTGCAGGAAAAGGAATAAATGGAGGGGATTCATTTATTGCAAATATCACATGTCCATTCTGAACACGGAGAGAGAAAATAGGAAGTTATCAGTTGTACTTTATTCTGCGCCAATTTATTCTACAGGAAAAATCACAGCTTATTGCTCTTGTTCTCATGTAGGGTGTAGCCTCATGCAAAGTAGCAACTACGTTAGAAACTGAGAGTTTCTTCGGTAGACTGTTCTTGCTTTTCCGCTGGGAGTCGTGGGAGCAATGCATCCACTCCGTCGTGGTCGAGTGTATCAAACTTCATTGCATACTGTTCTTTGAATTTGAGATGAAAGGTGTGTTGCATGGGCAATGTGTGTTGTTCATCCAATTCACTGGGTTTTCAAGGCGTATCTAGATATTCAATTCTACGTTGAGAAGGTCGGGTCATCCTTGTATCAACTATGCTATTACTTGGGTATAGTTGTCACATGTTGAGAGTTTCAATGCGACCACTTTTGTGTACCCATACAAGACAGCTGATAATATGCTAACACAATCGATGCAGTTTCACATTTAGCATAATTAGTCATGGGTGTGCTTACTGAAACTTCATTGGTTGTAGCTTTTGTGATGCTTCGTGTCACACAACTTAATTTTCCTGCAAAATGCATATTTAGTTGGAAAATACCATATGATATTTTAAGATGTCTCTGTTGATGATGAACATCCACGTCAATAAGGAGAGGTCTCCTTGGTTGGTTCTGAGCTGGAAACTTTAATGATGACCTGTCACTCCAGTACAGCAAAAGGTCAGCCGTAGGCTTTTGTTCATGAGTGCTGATGTCTCCTCACTAGGTGCCTTAATTTGTTTTATGGGTTTCTTACATTTTACAAATCCATTGGCTATCTTCATGAAGAAAACCATGTTCAGGTTTAATTAGCTTGCTGATCTACTCAATGCCATGCTTAGTAAGCATATTTAACAAAAGGCTCTTTTTGTGCTCACATTATTGTGATAAACCATATTTGTAATGCATTTAATCCTTCTCAAAATCCATTAATTTACCTTTCCATCTAAAGATATGACCAACTAGCCTTTATTTCGCTGAACAGAGAGACTTCTTCATTTAACTAAAACTAATTTTCTCAAGAGGGGTTTCTTTGTTTATTTTATCACATATTGGAATATTTCCATGTGCAATATCGGATAAAATCATTTTCCTATGTACTTTGGACCTGAAAGCACAACAACAACATAAATCAGACAATAAGTAGTTCTCCTATGTTTATGTCGTTGTATGAAATTATCTATATTATTATTTTGCAGGATAAAGCGTAAAACGTCTATACTAACTCACAAAACTTTAAATGGTCAAGTATGTGCAGTATAGTGTTATCTAATGGCACCTCAAATGCTTTTATTAAAACATCTTACTTGCCAAAGAAAAGAACATGATCCGATAGCAATGTCCTCGCTTCTATGGTTTACCGACAACCTGTCATGTAGCATCGAATCTTGAGAACCTAAAATGGAATGCGTACATAGGCCCGTTTGGCTATCTATGGAGGAGTATACAAGTGTAACACAATTGCTTATTATCTGCTTATCAGTTCCAGGCTGCGGTATCCTTTTGAACTGAGTCGATGGAGTAACTCTGCTCATGGACATTCAGTGGTATATGTATTGACTTTGGAGTTCCTAATTCAGTGTTCCTGCTTGTGTAAGGATAACATGCTCCGTAGTTCCTAATATCATCTGTCTATCTTCTGGTTTCAAATACTTATGGAGCGCGACTTACGATGTGTTATTACCTTGATTTGTTACCGTATTAGCTAGAAATGCAAATGTACCTTTGTATAACTCTTGAGTGACATAAATAACCATGCAAATTTAAAACATGTCACGGATTGAGCATAAATTTCTTATCTACATTTCCATTTTATTAAAAAAGGTCAGGTTTCATTTCATTAAGAAAGTGTTATTATATATACCCTGTTCATTTATTATGTATTTCTATTAAACGTCAATTTTTACGTGAATATGACAGCTCGGGTTGCTGCTAGTTCTTGATAAAGAGGTCCAGAATATAGGGCTCTCATGGAATCATACATGCAACCCATTGATCATACATGCAAGGATATGATAACCTATCTCTCCTTGGAATATACGGTAGGGGTACACCAAGACACACCGGAAAACATCAGCCTAGCACCATCTGGTTATCATCCTTTGATGAAAGCAGCATGCGTACCTTGATCATCTGCTAAAAATCATATGAGCTTGGTGTAAAAGCCCGCTTTTCGGAAGAACAAAAATGTAAAAATGTGAACTTAAAAATTTTTGAAAATGAACTTAGAAATCCAAACTCACATGTATCACGTGCGTTAACCCATGTTCACTACAAATATGGACTTGTTAAAACTTAAAATCTTAATAGGAATTATTTCAACCCTAAAATGGGACATTCAAAAATATTCAAATCTCATGCCGTAAATTTTTCCATGACCTTCTAATATTCCAATTGGACTCTCGGAAAAGTTTCAAAAATTTTTGAAGCACGTTTCCCATTTATTGGACACGTACTGAGAGTTTAATCAACGTCGACTTCAAATTTAAACTTCGCGCTCAACCTTGTCCAAATCAACTCCAAATTTTTCCTGAGGTCCCTTATGGTTCAAAAAGGTTAACTTCAAAGTTTCAGGATTTTCAACCTAATCTACTATTTATTTCCTTGAGTCAAGTGTCACCACTTGAATTTCAAACCTGAGTTCAAATTCAACTTGCTCAGTTTTGAAATCTGATCGCACCCTAAAATTCTCCACATTTTATTTAGTCACTGGGCCAAAGTTGACTATTTTTGAAGCCTGTCTGTTAGCTCCTTTTGAATTTTGAAAAGAGGAGGGAGAAGAGAGTGGGACCCACATATCATATTTATCCTCAGTACTAGGAAAAAGTGACCCCACATGTCATGTTTATCCTAGTGGTCACAAAAACCAAATTGGCTCCTTCTCTCCCGTCCTTATCACCGCGCTCGACCGCTCGCTCCACGGCACTCCCGCGCGCCTTCTCCCCGCCGGCCTTCCCCTGCTCGAGCGCGCCTCCTCGCCAGCCGCTCACGGCACCGCCGTCCGCCCGCCTCCTCGTCTCCTCCCTGGCGCCGCTTTGTCGCCAGGCCGAGCCACCCCATCACCGCGCCGCCTCTGTACGCGCCTACCGCACCGGCAACCGTGCCCCAGCGCCCGTGCGCCGCGCCGCCGCCTCGTGCCCAGGCCGCCGCCGCCATAGCTCCCGGCCACCGGCTCTCGCCGCCCTGCGCGCCTTCACTGCCCGTGCCTGCTCGCCTGGTCGCCCCGACGCACCCGCGCTGTTGTGCCCCACGCCGGCCGCCGCTCGGCCTGGCCGGTGCTCCACCTGTGCCTTGCCCCCGGCTCCTCCCGTCGGCCGCCACGGCGACTGCGCCTAGCCCCGCGCTCGGCAGCCCACGGCGCCACCAGCTCGCGAGCGCTCCACCGCCCCGACGCCTCGTCTCCCTGCTCGCCGACTCGCACCGTCTCTGCTCCTCGCCTCCCTCCGGCGCTTGTCCACGCGCCGATGATGCCGCGCTGCTGCGCCCCGTGCCCGGAGCCGCACCACCCCGCCGGCCGTCCGTTCGCCGGCGTCCCAGCAGCGCCCGCGCCCCAGCGCTGCCGCGCTGTCCCCGTGCTCCGGCTTGCCGCCCATAGACGCGCCTTGGTCTGCGCTTGCTTCTCTCGCCGTTCTGCTCCTTCGCCGACCGCCCTCCACGCTGCTGCATCGCCTCGCCGGCAACCGTGCCCCCTTGTCCTCCTGCGGCTGTGTGCCCCTGGCTGCCGACGCTGCGCCCATCCCACTGCTGCGCGTCGCGTTCCAGCCGCCGCTGCAGGCTGCGCCACGCCGACCACCCGTACCATGGCTGTGCCATCCTGCTTGTGCCCTGTTCCAATTCCAGCACGCCATGGTCGCTATTGCACACGCCGAGCCTGCACACCATAGCCGCCTTCTGCTGACCATGCCCCTGCCTTGCCGCGCCCCAACCGGTGGTCGACGCCCGACATCGTCGCCCCGTTCCGCGCCATGGTTGCACCCAACCAGCAAAGCGAGGGATGTATGTGATGTATGAGATCCCAGAACGCGTCGTTGACACAATGGTATCGACCATTGATCCAGGTTAGCTCTTATTTTGCAAGAGTGATTGGATCGGTGACTGCAGCCTAGGTATTCGATGAAATGTTCACAAGGAAAGAACCAACTTCGTTGATGTTCAGAGCTGGTCTTGATGCAGGGGTATGGTGATGTGGCAACTCGACAAGCCCAAGTGCCAAGATACCCTTTGAATGGTGATGAAGCGACGGAAATCAAGTACACACCCAAGATGTTCGGCGAAATGCATACAAGGTGAGCCTTACCCTGAAATACCTTGCTTGATGTCACCGACGTCCGTTCGTCATGATCGCTAAGGTTACTCATGTGTCGTCAAGTCGTACATCCAGTTTCCGCATTGATATCATTCCTATAGGAGTCCCCAAGTTGACCTTCTTTGTCCTTTGGATCGCGTTAACTTGTCCGTGTGTGCTCGTGATGCTCCACCATGAGCCGCGTCGACGTCGTTGACCATATGACGTCATCGTGACGCTCCGAGCCGTTATCGTGTCCTGGCATCGAGGTGAAGGATACATGTGATGTACGTGGTACTGGAACACGACCACGACACATCAGTCGATGGTCGTTTAGCCAAATTAGGGTTTGGTCAAGGCGAGACTCGTCGAGTCCTAGGTGTAGCCTAGATGCTAGATGAAATGCCTTCTAGGTCAAACCGAGTGTATTGGTGACCACCGATGACCTAGGGTAGAATACTGCGAGAACGTTGCGACCGACGAGGAGAACTAGTCCAAGTGGAACCTTGGATAAGAATTTCTTAGTCGTGTCGAGGACGTTTCCTTTCCGCTCGCAGAATTGCTTACCTAGGTGTACCTCTTCATCGACGGTAGGTTCGTCGAGTCTTTTGTCGACAACTAAGTCGAGTCCCTAACTCTTCGACTCATGAAGTGGTGTTCGAGATTCCGCTCACCCCTTTGACGAGTCCGGGTCGATTTGGACCTCGCTAATCCGATCTTCTCGTGATGGCAAAGCATGATCGTCACGACAAGGTCTCGCATCATGTTCGAGTTCTAGGAGTTCACCGAGCTCATCTGGACAATCTTGCAAAGGACACTGCAATAGTGTCGTGTAAGCACTTGAACGATGCTCAAGAAGCTTGCCGTAGAAACTACTTTACCAAAAAGTCATTTCAATGTTGTCTTGGTACTCACATCAAATTAACAGGGCTTGTTACGACTCTTTGAGTCCAAGCAATGTTGACCTCACTTCACTCCCAAGTGTCGCTAGGGTTTCACCCTGGTTCATCCTTATCAGGACCCTGCGACCACACTTGTCCCGTAATTAGGTTTACTCCTTAATGAGTTTGTGTAACTTCATTGGTCGACTTCTAAGTCACAAACTCTTGTTGCACAGTTCACTCATGCCTTAAGCTTTCAATGCTCCATCTTGATCGCTTAGTCTTCCTTACATCACACAGTCCAGTAATACTTCTTCACCATTCTACCTTATCACTCTTTGTGCGGCATAGCTCCAAGTGTCGAGTGCTAAATTGCGATGTGTCATTACATTGCACCTTTCAGTGCTTATCTCGACACTACTATGCCACCTTGACTCTTAGGTCATCCTTACCCTACCAGTCCAACACTTTCACACCATTCAGCTGTATCGTCCTTGAGTGGCATAGCGTCGAGTGTTGAGTGCCAAGTTGCAATGTGTGCTTACATTGCACCTTTCAATTCACATCTCGATACTACTATGACCACTTGACTTCATCCTTTGTTCATTCACACAACAAAGGCATATTTGTCCTTCCTAGTTGAACTCCTCATTCTTAGAGTTTACACAACACCGTGGAGTCTTTTCTTAAATTACTTAATTACTTAATTACTTATATGCATATCATGTCGATAGGAAATGTGATGGTAGGTGATCGACGAGGAGCTTCCCTTGGAGGA